>JAACJT020000002.1:21820925-21838600 GCA_009936485.2 Gymnarchus niloticus
GTGTGTGTGTGTGTGTGTGTGTGTGTGTGTGTGTGTGTGTGTGTGTGTGTGTGTGTGTGTGTGTGTGTGCGCGCGCATCCGTGATCTTAAGAAACATGGCAGAACTTGCTGCTGCCATGTGCCTTAACCATCCCTCTATTAGTAAACTGCCAGATAAATGTCCCTGTCCCTTTTAAAAGTGAACCTTGCCCCGCACCCCATCACTGGGAAGACCTCCTCCCGGTCTCTGAGGCCCCAAAGGCAGCAGGATATCCTTCAGTTATTCAGATGCCACACTTCCTCCTCACACCACCTACATCATGTGGCTCTCCTCCTCAGAGAGGGTGCTAGTGATCATAATGAGCAGACTCCCCTGTGGCTTTGAGTCTGGCCTGTAGGAGGTGCTATTCACACAGAGGCACACCTAAGAGGAGAGGGGCTCTGTGTCTGTGCCATTTCATCTGGTGCTCTTCCCCTCAGATGCTAAACAGAGGGCGGAGGCTGACGTGACTCCCCAGGCACGACCCAGAAGCAACACTCTACCTAAAAGCTTTGGGTCTACACTGGAGCAGGCAGCACATGATGGAGGCTCTGAGCGCCGTGTTACCCGTGAGGAGACTCTGGAGCTTATCCAGCGCCGTGTCCGGGACAAGCGGGAGGAGGACCACTGGCCCGAGGACGTCAAGGTGAGCAGGGTGACCTCCCTCATGCTGGTGGGACCCATGTGTGGCCAGCATTCACTGGCAGCTCATCTGTTCCTGCTTGCAGAAGATGAGCAAGGAGCAGCTGTCCTGTGAGAAGATGATGCTGCAGAAAAATCTGCTGCATTACGAAGGGCTGCACGGCCGTCCGGTAAGCTTGAAACTTCCCTTTGTGCCATGAGGTCTCTGAGAGTGACTGTCATCCCACTCATCACGGCACGTCATTTGCCATGACAGGTGACGCGTGAGGAACGTCTGATGGTTAAACCCTTGTACGACCGCTACCGCCTGGTCAAGCAGATGTTAACGCGGGCCAGCATCACCCCCTTGACTGTAAGCTGCTCTGGGCTACCTGTGAAATACCATGCTGGATGTGTAATGTCAGTTTCGTGTGGGATGTGGACTGTGCCTTTGTACCCCCCCAGGCCTCACCCTCCAGCAAGCGCAGGACCCAGATTCTGCAGCCCATAATTGAAGGGGAAACTGCACATTTCTGTGATGAGATCGAGGAGGAGGAAGAGGAGGAGGAGGAGGAGGAGGAGGAGGAGCAGCAGCAAGGAGGGGATGTGAGTCACACCCTAGAGGTGGTCTTTGCCGAGCTGGGCTCTCATCAGGGCCAGTCCGATTCCCTGGTGCCACCCAAGACGGAGGAGAAGCTAGCCCTTGACCTGAGGCTGTCCAGTTCCAATGCCGCATCCATGTGAGTGTGCCCTGCACCCGCAGTTAAAACATGCATGTTGTAAAGGTGTGTCAGACTCTGTGCATGCATGTTCTCTAGTGGGCAGAATTCATACATGGTCTTGAGATGACAAGCATACTGTCAGTTTGAGGCCTTGGCTGAGTTAGAAAATGGCCCCTTTGAAGGTTTCAGCTGGCTACATGACTCAGCTCTGGGTTTCTGCCACATGGGATATTTCACATTTAATCTGCTTCTGCTGTTTCCAGAAGGTTCACGTACCACCCATTGCTTGCTCTCAGTGCCTCATGCTTTGTCTTTCAGCCTGGCTGGTGGCTGCTTTCCTCTTAAAGGCTGGATGCAGCCCGACCTCTGACCCTCACCCTTTATCCCACAGGCCTGAGCTCCTGGAGCAGCTGTGGAAGGCCAGAGCTGAGAAAAAGAAGCTGAGGAAGACCATCCGGGAGTTTGAAGATGAGTTCTACCAGCAGAATGGCAGGTCAGTCCCCCCCCCAGCTTCTGTGGATTAGGGTCTACAGCCTGTAGAGCCGCATGATCTGATTACTGAGCTGCTTTCTGACTGGGCCCAGGCCAACAGAAGCAGTACTGCTGTCTCCACCCCCAGGGGACCATGTGACCTTCATCTATAATGCTGTCTCCACCCATAGGAACGTGCAGAAAGAGGACCGTGCTCTCATGATGGATGAGTACAAGGAGTACAAGCGAGTAAAGGCAAAGCTGCGTCTCCTGGAGGTGCTCATCAGCAAGCAAGATTCCTCCAAGTCCATCTAGGGCAAGGCTTGTCCTGCCCCCAGGGCACAGTACCCTGGTGGTGGGGCCTGGGACCTACACCACAGAGATGAGGAGGGCGCCACCTGTTGGGCAGATATGACACCCAGAACCCGGCCTTTTTTTTTTTTTTTTTTTTCTCTTCCACCTTCGATGGTGGTTTTTCATGTGCCCCTTCCTCTTGTTTTTCACTTCACATTGGGTTTTTCTTCCTCTCTGAGCTGAGACAGGTGGACAGGTGTGTTGTGGGGCCTGTTACACTCACGCTCAGACAACAAGAACAGACCCTTTTAAGCAGAAGGGAGCCAGCCCTTCCATACTGTATGTCTGTTAGCTCTCTGAATAATCCCTTTCTCTGATACTCCAGTTCTGCTATGCGAGTGTTTGATGTTCACACACTCGTGTGTCACATTCTGTCAGCTGACAGGACATCCTTGGTACTTTTTATTCATCAGTTGGGTAGCCAGAGGACAGACTGTTTGCACAAGCTGTCAGATGTAATGTGATTTTACTATTGTTTTCCCTCATACCCTTGTATTTGGATACTTAAGGACACGATTCGTGCTCCTGAGAGAGCACCAGTGAAAGCGATGATGACCAGCTGTGGAGGGCATGGGTCACATGCAGCGGGAGGGGCTCTTCTCTTAAGCTTCTAAACACCAGTGTACACTAATGGCCGACCCTGTTGTCTAAACGTCACGTTCCCGCCTTTCGGCCAAATAGCTTGCTGTTCACCGCTCTACCCATCTTGAGTTCAAGTGGTCATTTCATAACTATATGTTTTGTTTTCATATGGATGCTGGTGGTCAAACATGGGGGAGCTCCTGGGTAATTCTGTATGGTATCTCCGACCGCACCAAATGGCATCCCACCACCCTCTGTGGTACCTCTGTGAATGTGGCTTTTTCTGTCTGAAACTAATTGCGATCACAAAATGCAGAACTCGGTAATGGGGGATGGATGTGCTGGTCCGAAACGCTGGGCCTTCAGACCCCTGCGGCTCCACAGACGCTGTGCGGTGCTGCCTCAGGTTCCCATATGAACCACCTTCCTGTGGGTGGAAGGGCAAGTGCTGCACATGTGATGACAGTTTGGCCCTGGTGTGACAGACTGAGCACAGTGTCATGGAGTATAGAGAAAGGGGCACAGCCCCTCTTATCCACTTGGTGGCTTAGTCAAGTGTTTCCAGCTCTCTCATACCTTCTATCATGTTGGATTGGAAGAATTTATTTTATTAATTTCTAATTTTGATTTTTATTACTTGCAGTAAAAGCCCTTGTTAACCTTTTTCAGCTGGTCCTGGGTTCTGTGCCATAGGCTTGTATAGTTAGACCTTTTTACACCGTGAAGATGAAGCAATAAATGGTACTGAGGCCTGTGGAATGAGGGCCTTGCTTTTGCTCACAGAAGGAACAGGACATCACTGTACCTTACCTGCTGGTTCAGCCTGTTTAAGTGTAACACAAGACTACAGCAATGCTATGGTCATTTTACACACAGCCGTGCTGTGTTCTGTTAATGCATTGGAGTGCGGTGATTTTCCTCTGGACCCAAACTTGTCGCACTGAGTTAAGCATCTAATGCTGCCTGGCTTTCTACTTCCTAACCTCATCCTCTGTGCTGCAGCGACTGCTAAATTCGTATCTCACAGGATGTATATTTTAAACCCTGACACCACCCCAGCATGTTTGTTTCCAGGGTTGGCTGGGCTGGTTTGTGTCAGATTGCATGAGCAGACCCCCCCCTTACCCACATTGTGCATTTATACCTGGGCCTGTTTCATATCTACTATATGTGGCTGTGAATGTCTGCGTTAATGCTTGTCGTTTTTCAGCATACCAATGTTGGTTAAACTGCAGTCAGTAACAGTATGTTTAATGCAGACAATAATAAACAATTTGCATATGTGGCTAAATGTTTCTGCTCAGTGAATGCTGAACTGTGGGCAGTTTCTCAGGGACTGTGTGATACTAAACACCAGCCTGATGGTTCATGTTGTACCAGATTCATAGACCAGTTGACTAAATCACAGTAGGTAAGGGCTGATAGTGAGAACATGACAGCCTTTAACTCGGAAGAATGGGATTGATGACTGACCATTTTCAGGGAGAGTCACAGCACTGAGTCTGGGGCTGCATCCTGATTGTCATAAATGGATGCTCACCAGTAAGGCTGGCTGATCACTGTACAAGGTTATACCCAGAGAGGCCATGATTTCTCCACCTCTAACCCTACTGCTACAGTCTGAGTCTGTTCTGCCCTCATGTAGTCTTCAATGTTATTACAGTCACCCAGATACTCATAATACATTGAAAAAAGCTGATGAGAGAATGCCTCCCACTGGGTTTGAGGCCCGGAATTTGCTATCTAACGAGTCCTTTTTGTATGTAGAATTGGGTCACATTCAGACAAGCATGCCAAGAAAACGATTGTGTAATTGTGGCCTCCTTTGTTAGTCTCCAAGTAGGGGAGACTGTCTTTCTGAACAAGCTGCAGGCTCTGGGGGAGTCTTTGTGTCCTGGCACTCAGTAAAAGCCATCTTTACAGATATGAATACACTTATTTGTGCTTTTTTTTTTTTTTTTTTTTTTTTAAAAAAAAAAAATCCATTATTTGACCAGTGGGCCACAAACCCCTGGAGCTAATGGCCCATCTGAAGTATTTAGGCATGCAGCAGAGGTCAAAGCCGGAGCACCTGTTCTCCAACAAGAAACTTGAACAGATGAACTTTTTTTTTTCCCCCTGTGTGATTGACTCCACCATAAGGCAGCAGTGAGGTGGAGGCTGCTATGCCACTCATCAGAACCAGCATGTCAGTCTGACGCTTGGTGGGAAGTCAGCTCTGAGCCAGCTCTCCTGCTGACTGACCAGAGCTGTGAGGGGGATGGCTGGACTCCACCAGGACCCTCCCAACTGGTCTTAATTAACCAAGGCACACTTCCACGATGTTAAGAAATCCATATACAGATTTTACTTACAGAAAATCAGAGCAAGGGCTATCTGCTCACTTTCATTTTTTTTTTTTTTTTTTAAATGATCAGCATTTATGATGTCCGTTCTGATCCTTGCAATGTTCACCTTGAAGTTACGCAAAGTGATGGCTTAGTCCTTCTCCCACTGGACAGGTTCAATCCATTCTGCCAGCACCTGCGTGCACACATTGGGACCATGCTGAGCATAGCATCAGCATTGGTTTTTGCTTACATTCAGCCCACAGCTGAAGAATGGAGTTACAGTCGACTGCTGTAGAATCCGGGTCTGGTCTTCTAATCAGCTTCTACAGGATCTCTGCTGACAGTCTCTACACTTCGATAACTGAAGAGCTCTGACCATCCAAGCATAAGAGATTAAAACGACCTCTGCTCAGTCCATATCAGGTGTGTAGTAAGGATGGGTCTTCATGAGGAAGCCTACAGGGCAGGTCCACTCATTCTACAATTTAGCATTTTAAAAATGTTTTCTTTCAAAGTGACAGACAGTTTTACTTCCAAATTTGACTCCTTTCTGGTCTCAAGATGGATGTGGGGAAAAATGTGGTAAACAGCCAGCATGACATCCTGCGTGAAGTACAAAACTTCAGTTGAGGAGATTAAGCTCAGAGTGAGCAGAGAAAACCCAGGGTGTCTGTGACAGAGGTCGGTCAGCCTCCATTCATATCGCAGGTTGCGGTCAGCTTAGTGTCATCTTTGCATTGGGCTGAACAGGATCTGTGAGATGTTCAGCAGGTCCAGTGTGGAATCTCTTGTGCAGAGGCTGTGGAGTCAGGCCACCAGGGTGTCTTAGTCATAAGGGCTTGTCAATGACTGATACACCTGGAGAAAAGCAGAAGATACACGCTCCTGTCAGCTACTGGCTCTCCAGCACCTGTCATGAACCACCACCTGTAACCTCCCACCTTCGGGGTGGAACTAGATGAGCCCCTCTCACAGCACTCACCTGCATAGCTCCGCCCATTGCTCATATTTGTGGGGAGGAGGCTCCACGTGTCTGTAGCAGGGTTATAGTACTCTACTGAAGACAGGTTACAGGACCCATCATCCCCTCCAATCACATACAGCAGTCCATTGATGGCACAAACTCCTGGGGGTGGAGGATTCAAGGTTACAGTGGGCATTTTCAATTCTAATACACTGACACCCACACAGGCTTCTGGTGCCAAAGCACACACAACTACCCCCGATGATGACTGCAAGGGCGAGGTTCTGCTAGTGTTCATGTGACTATCCCGTTCCGGTGCGTGTGAAGCGTCACCCTCACCTGCATTCCTTCGGCACATGTTCATGTCAGACACCTGCCTCCAAGTGTCGCTGGGGGGGTCGTACACCTCCACGCTTTTTCTGACCAGGGGCCCGTCGTGTCCCCCAGCTGCATACAGCCGCCCACTTAACACTCCCACTCCTATTGGGAGAGAAAGACTTTAATCAAATGAAACAAACCAAACGCTGAACAAACAAAATGTCCAGAGCAATACCAAAACAGCCCACATTTCAGCTACACCAAATATCAGAAACTGATTTTACTGTAGCCCTTGCCAATGCCAGACAAGGCCTAACAGTAGTAATGAAAAAACACAAACTGGGCTGAGGTTGAGACTCTACATCCAGTGAAAAATGGGCCCCTCATCACAACAGTAGACATTGCCTTTACTAAGGCTGGTTCCTCTTCCGGAGCTCTGTGTGTAATCACACCTGCTAAACAGCAGACAGCCAGCTAAGTGGTGGGCAGAGAGACTTAGCACCATCTGCTGGAAGACTGCAGTCAGTGCTGCCTAGAATAGCCTCCTAATCCCATGAAAGGCAGTTAGCCCTCCTGTATGGGCTGCCATTTAATGAAGAGCCAGATTTTCTCAGCCCAACCTGATGAGAGGGAGAGGAATCGAGCCACCTCTGCCAGCCTGTACAGTCCTTCAGCCTCTCAGAGTGAAGCAGTGATGGTTCGGCAGGATGCTCTACACTGGCGGTGACGACGTGAATCTCTGAACATGATGTGAGATACCACATGGAAACTGACGCGGCTGTGAGGAGACGCAGAACTGTACCTGCTCCACTGCGGCGGGTGCCCATGTCGGCCACGTAGCTCCACTGATTGACGACAGGGTCATACACTTCCACAGTGCTCAGACACTGTCGAGAGGCTCCATCGTACCCCCCGACTGCATACAGCTTCCCTGCATGGCGACACGGGGTCATATGCACTGAGAGCGACAAACACAGCCTGCAGGAAATAGAGTGACACACACATTAAGAAACACGCACCGTTGAGCACGCCAACCCCCACACTGCTGCGTCGTGTGTTCATGGCTGCCACGTAGCTCCACTCGTCCATCTTCGGGCTGTAGGCCTCTACGGAGGACAGGCCTGCAGGGGTCAGGGTTCCTCTGTAAGTAAGCTTGGAGTCGGGGTGTGTGAGATACAGACATCACACAGTCAGTAGGCCTACCGAAGAATATTTCACTCTGTGCTTTTAAATCAGCCTGTTGAGTGAAGCTTCATTTCCCCTTACACATGGTTGAAGGCAGCTCAGGACACCCAGTCCAGCCATGCTCAGTAATGGCTGCCAGCTGACTCTTCTAGTCAGATGATCAGCAGATGTATCAATGGGAGGGTGTACATGGAGACCCCCTCCCGTGAGGGGGTCTCCATGTACACCCCAATTGGAGAGCTCCCCTTGGGGGGGGGTATACACAGAGACCCTAGCAGCTCCTCAGGTCAGAAATAATCATGTTTACTGCAGCTTAGTCTCCATCTCCCAGGTCTGGCTCCGTGCTGGTTTTAATTCAACAATATAACGCTACTCCTATACCATTAATTCTGCTTATTATGATATAATAATTATTGCTTCTGGCACAGCCATCTATACACCAACCCTCTTACATACAGCTTATGCAGAGATCAGGCTATTTTGCAGGCAGACCTCTTAAAAATGAAATCACCAGTCAAGAAGAACCAAGCGAGGCTCCAAACACCATGTGCCATTTTTGTCCCCGTGTGTGACAGTGCCATCTCATGCTGAGAAGTCCAGCTATTAGGGCAAAAGCGTAGGGCAGAAACAGGGCTGACACCTCCGTACCAGTGGTGCCGTCGAAGCCCCCCACGGCGTAGAGCAGCTCCCCCAGCACGGCAGCCCCCAGAGTGCTGCGCCGCTCCTGCATGCTGCTCACAGAGCCCCAGTGATCCGTCGAGCCGTCGTACACATCCACCGTCCGCACGCGCAGGGAGCCATTGAAGCCCCCCAGTGCGTAAACGTGACCGGCCATGAAGACCACACCTGAGAAGAAGAGAGGGAGTCCAGCTGAAAGGAGAGCAACTGGGTACCCGGAGGCAGGAGGGGAATTACTCACCTGCTCGGCACCTTCGGGACGGCAGCTCTGCCACCTGGTACCAGCGGCCCTCCTGAAAGTCGTAGCACTCCACACTGCGAATGGCTTTGGGAGCCTGGCCTCCGACCACCATCATCACCTGCCACACCCCCAGGTGGAACACTGAGTTCATACGACAGTTTAAACACACTGACACATTGAATATAACCAGACTGGGTCAGCAGTCCTTGTGTTTATGGCTAAACAAAGCATCAACCTTAATACAACAACTGAAAGGGAGAAGAGCCGGGCACAAGCCCCAGGCTCCGCCCACCTTGGGCAGGCTGACAGGGGTCCGCGGCCGCGTGCGGTCCGTCTTCAACAGGCGCTGTTGCTCTGCTGGCAGCAGGTGGTACTTCATGGCTTCGATGAGGAAGTCCTTACAGGTATTGTTGTTCTTGATCAGTGCTTCCTCCTCCACGATCTGCCGCCCTCCCCCCGAGCAGAAACAGAGGGACTGTCATCACCAGGACATCCCACCGGGAACACCAGTCAGACACCCTGGGTCTCAGCAGGTGACTTCCACACGCACCTGGACGAGGTAGTCTCGCGAGAGCAGGGGCAGCCGGACGTGCTCCATCAGCTTGGGCATGTGGGCCAAACGCACCTCTTTGTCATGTTTGATCCAGGAGATCATGGCCTCAAACACCTGTGGAAACAGGAGAGGCTCACAGACGAACCTCCACGATGGACATGTAATATACCTGCTTTTCAGGGGCTCTGCCCCAAAGACAAGCGCTCACCCATTTTGGTTTTTTTAAAGTGTCCACGAGATGGCCCCGCCTACCTTCTCCTCTGTGGACACGGTGAGCTTGTCGCTGGAGAGGAGGCTGCAGACCTGCTGCAGGCAAAGGCCCAGGTACTCCTCTCCAAGCGCCACCTCCGAGAAGCGCTGCTCTGTGCGACACACGACACCCCCACGTGTCACAGCTTGCAGGCAGCCGCCATCCATATACCATTCCCTCTCAAACCCTAAACCAGCTGGGAATGTAATTAAACTCAAAGAGCTTGGAAGGGTAACCAGAGTAAACTACTGGCTCTGTGTGGCAAGCCAAACAGCTACGTCTGCCAAGCACATGACGATTAGTAATATTGATATTGAGAACCCCAACAGCACCCTAGGGTGGCTCACCTGCATAGGCCTGGGCTTGGCTCATCAACTGCGTGCAGGTATGCAGATCAGCAAAGGCTCGAATGCCCAGGCAGTTAGTGGGGTGCAGCTGAGCTTGCAGGAAGTCGCAACATGCCTGACGTACATCCATCAGCTGCAGGAGGCTGGCCGCTGGCAGCAACACCTGCGGAAATGCACACAGCGGGTGGCAGCATGACTCAGGTGAAGCACGGCGAACACTGAGTACTGAGAAACGACCAGAAAATTAGCGGGGCAAGATACCCCCTAGTGGTCACAGAAAACTCCTACAGAGAGTCGCCTGTCCCAGCAGCTTCATGCTCATGACTGTACAGTACCACTCTGAGGGCTCACTCTGCTGGGTTTGGTAGGAGGGCAAGAGGGCAACTTCTGGAGCCTGTCAAAGATCAGCAGCAGCCTAAAGTATGTAACCAATAGAGAGCATCTTTTTACATGCTCACTGCTGTGACCTACAAGCGACAGCCACAACTGTGCTAAAACAAACGCCAACACTTAACTAAGGGGCAGGGGGAAGGGACAAAACAGGAAATCACCACCAAGGGCTACACACATTAGCCCACTGGCCAGGGACACACACACATACACACACAGAGTGTAAACACAAAGAGGATATCCTTTGACTCAGAACACATTTCCGGCACCAATAATTAGAGGAAACAACATGTGTATTGGGCATGGGAGGTGCAGGCGAGACAGGCACTGTCCTCAAAGTCAATGCTAAATTCCACCAACCAGATGCTTTATATCTGGTCTCAGTTTTAACTTAATCCAGATACGCTGATTTACTCAACCCTCCGACTTAACAGAAACACTATCAACCGTACGTGAGAGACATGTGAATCACCTTGATGTCAGTGTGTTAGCCTGTCAGTCCTGTTCAGACTGGCCAAAGGGGTGTGACAGACAGTCCCTCCAGTCTTTTCAGCTCAGGTGCGAGCTTCATTTAGAGATGCTGCCCATCTCTCTCCTCTTAAACAAGCCCTGCCATGTCCTTGACATTTCTCCCGTCCCTGCGTCCACTTTGAACAATAAGACGCAACGGTCCGCTTCATAGTGTCATTCTTGGGGGGGGGACAGCTGTCGATACAGGCAGTACACAGAGATATGGATAACGAGCAGGACCTCACTCACCTGCACGTTGTCCTCGGTCACCTCAATCTCAGCCGTGTAGATGTAGTTGACCAGGCTGCGCAGCGTGTGACCGTCCACATCTTGGATCTCCACCTGCTGGGCCTTGCTCTCGCTCATATCCCCTGCAAGTGACATGCTCATCAGTCCTGACACTTTGGATCGTGCAGACCAAGTCTGCGATTAACCTGCAGTGCTGTCCTGTCAGCAACAGTGGAGAGAGCCTGCATTCTAAAGTAGACCCACACAGATCCTACATGCTACCCAAATGCCCCCCATTTACTCAAGTAGACCAATTTGTCTTGCATTCCCCATGAACCATGTGATGGGCTGCCAGGGAACCAACTGGAAGCCTGCAAGGTCCATACCTGTGAACATGGCACAAAAATAGGGGCTGCAGGAGGCCAGCACCACCCTGTGTGCTGGGACTTCCACGTCCTCGGCCAGCAGGAGCACATCGCACAGCATCTTCCTGCTACAAACACAAAGGTGGTAGAAGGAAACCCCACCATTATGGCACAAAATGGCCAGCTAGGGCTTTGGCTCCAGAGGATGACCTCTGAGGAGGCTCTCAGGAGAGAAGCACCAAAGGTATTACTGTTTAGCCAAGAATCCTCACTCATTTACCTGCTGGACTGTGGTGTTTCAAACTGGGCTCCACAGTATGTGTGGCTAACCCTACCCCAGCATGTAGATCCTTAGGTGCCAGGACCCCACAAGACATACCTCCTCAGGTCATTCATCAGTCGGAAGGCCTTCCTCATGTGGGCGTGGTTAAGGGAGGGCACTCCGGAGTCCCTGTCATCCTCCTCCAGGTCCACAGGTGGCTGGGGGCTTGGCATTTGGCTCCTGGTCAGTGGTGGAGAGATGGGATCTAAAAGTGGGTTCTTATTCTGTTACCATAGCGACCTTCTGAGCCAATTCTCTTGGCGCACACCATCGACGAGCTTCAGCAATTTGTGTGTCCAGCCTAAACTGGGGATGAAGCAGGTTACGTGGCAAAAGGACTGGACAATGACTCCATTTTGGTCTCGTGTTGCATTCATTTTAATTATCTCATCACATTTAGATAATTTAACTATTAGTATATTAAAATCTGCTTATGATGGCCATGCAGGTTACAAGCATCCTGATTTCCAAGTTTCCCATTTAAAAGTAAAACGAAACCCAGTTAAACATTAGCAAAGACTAAATCCCCTGTGTTCACACAGTGACTAATTCCCTACAATATAAACTATTACAACTGTATAAAGAGTCATTTTTTCAAGGCTAGCTGCATTCAAACTAACGGGGTTTAGAAATATATTTGTAAATTACCTTGAGAAAACATTTAGTGACCTCTTTATCAAGAACAGACAGAAAGAAACTATATTTAGGTTTAAACGACCAAATATTCACCAGCGTTTTAAATAAATTACCAGCTATTATTATTACTATTACTACTACTAGCAGTAGCATTGCTGTTGTTTTTGCTGTTGTTAACACATTAAACGCAGGTAAACTGACCGACCCTTACACCGAAGTTAACCTATTTTAAATTTGACTCCGGTGATCTAACAACCTTGATCTAAGTGGCCTCATTCTTCATCCTGTGGTCAGGGTCCCGGGGGGCACAGCTCAGGCGGCAGAATGGCACACGGGCACCCATGGGGAGGGAGCCTACAGACGTGTCATGGGGCTTATTTTTCGGTGACAAAGCGTCACATCAATGCTGCATATAAACACAGTAAACACAGAGCTGAATAAAGTCGGTGTGAGGAGGCTAAGCGGAACGCCGTTCGCCTACCTGTAAGGAGCAGCACCACACCACAAGTTGCATTCCAGACCCGAACAACAGGACCATCCAGGACGCTCCGGAGGCGCTCCGAGCGGCCGAGCCGGCGGCCATACGCTTGCTTGCTTTGAGCATCCCCACCCCCCGAAAGGACGTACCCCCCTCTGGGTTCTTACCCTGCATATTCCATGGCTCCGGTTCACCGCATTGATATCCGCCGCCGGGCCCGCGTATCCGCTCCCATTGAACCCTCAGAAACGTCGCCCAAGCTAGGCTAAGCTTCGGCTAGCGGGCGCTCACGGCCGCCCCCCTCCGACAACATCGCCACATCGCGGACGCGAGCCGACTGTGGGGGAGGAGGGAGGCAGCTCCACCCCCACCCTCCCGTTGCTCGCGGCGCCGTCGGGTCGCTTAGCGACGACGCACATAAATGAAACGCGATTTCCCGTTTACGTAAGGACACGTGGCCACTTCTCAACAAAGGTGGCAGGCAATTTAATCCGAGTCGCTAGTGCGAGATGAAGTAATTCATTAAGATGTAGCACAATCGCTTCCCGTAACTAAATGCTTACATACGCACGAATTTAATTATGTTCATAATTAAAACCACTCATTGTACAGCTTAAAATACAAAGGTGCTGATAAAGTTATAAAAGCACTGAATCAACGGTTTAACTGGCCATTACCTAGTAAAGACTTGAGCTCTAATCTGTCGTAAATGGTGAGATTGGTGTGATTGTGAGAGGTGGTTTTGTAGACACCAGTAAAACCAGGACACAGCTCATCAGTTTAGACTTTATTGAAACATTACAGCAATAAAATGAAAAATTCCTTTTTAAAATAAAGCAAATCCATGCGCGGTGCACTCATCTTAGACATGACAGAAGTCCCCATACCCTGCCCACCCAAGGTGACACATCAGGGACCCTTTGGTTCCCAAAGGCCCTGCATAGCCCATCTACATCTTATGATCCTGCACCACATACTCCCACAGGAGAAGGCATCCTTGGTGCATCAGCCAGACTGATGCATGCCATCAAGAGGATGGAACACCATGTGGAAAAACCGTCCCTGCAAGAAGGGGAAGAAATTTCATTAAACATTTTCAGTATAGGTACCGCTGCATTTCACTCGTAAATGTTAGTTGTGTTCGTAAAACGCTATTTGTGGCAGTAGATTGTAGTACATCAAAACTGACCAGATGCCTCAAATGACAAGAGCAGTAAATTACGTACTTAAATCATTTTAGTTAAGTTCCTGCTGTGTACTATTTACCGCATGCTTTCAAGGGCAGAAGGTCCTTATTTGTTGGTTTTTCTGCAAGTGCGAAAACAAAATCAGCGCTTTTCGCTAGCTGCTGTATTTTCTGCATTTGGCCTTTGAATGGTTTCACCATTTCAGACAAATACACAAAGCAATTTTTTTCCTACTAAACAGATCTGCTGCAGCTCAAAGCAGATATTAGCAGGGGGTGCTTCTGAAGCTGATGGGGGAAGGGCACAAATGACACCACCTCCATTTCCAAAGACCACACAGTCCTGCACCACCGAAGATGCCCATGCCTGCAGTGTGTCCGTTTCACACCTGCCAATACGACAATCCTGATTTAAATACTGCACCAATTTGCGCGAATCTTTTTGTACATGCAACCGAAGACCATGATAAACATCCAAAGATAGCCATCTTTAACCTTAGTACACACGAGCAGCGCACACAGCCCGCTCATATTCCAATTTATTTTGGACCATGACCTACATCCTCCTGTAGCATCCTGAAGAAGTGCCCCTCCCCCACTTTCACAGAACACTGCTGAGGGCATTTTGCACACTAAAATGAGGTGCCGTGTCCGATTACAATAAAATACATAGCTATGGGGAGGGGTATATCACAACATCCGGCCCATTTAAGGATAACCCACCAGTGCACGTAAACTTCTTGTACCTGTAATTTAATTTCAAAGTTAGCCCGTCATCTCTTTTTGGTGTTGGATTCTATTCTAGATCAAAATCAATGGCTTCCCACAATTTTACCACCTCACCTTGCCAAACAGATGGCCAAAAATGACAAGGGGAGGAGTATACTAGCCTCACTGCAGGGTGAGGAAAGTCAGTTAGGCCTACCCGGCAGTTAAGCATATAGTACAACACTACGCTAAAGGAAAAATGAGAATCGATAGATCCCCACAAAGAACCTTCTGGGCATCATTGCCACCCCTCCCACGGGCCAGGGGACACTTACCACGATCCCCTCACCTGCGGTCAGAGGCAGGGAGCTGTAGGTCCCATCTCACTTTAGCTTGCCTGATGCGCCAATCTGGTGCAATCTTCATCAAACAGGACTTAAAAGTAAAAATTTAATAAAATCCATCTGCTTTGCCATTTCTGGGGAGGAAAAGGGAAAAGATAGAGCTTTAAAACAGGACAACAGGCCACGAACACAGACCAATGACTAGGTGAAAACTGCCCATCTACTTCCATGCCCACACTCTGAGACCCTATACCAATGAAATTGGGCACCTGCGCAAGATCTGGTCTCCACACCAACTGTGCTAAATTTGGCTACCAGTATTGGAGGGGGGCAAATAAGACTGAACTTTCCAGATGTGAGGGCAGTAGAAATGGGGTTGGTTGTTTTTTAATTGGAGGAGCTCCAACCAAGAAGAACCAATCCACACACCTACTTGACAGACCCAACTAAACCAGCGGCCAAATGATTACCAGTACAAGGCCACTGAAGTCAGTAACGCTTGGCCATGTTGGTGTGGCCGAGTCACACACTACATTTACATCTAGCAGAAACTACTGATAAATGCTTAAAACGGGCAGTATTATTGAAAATTAAACCTGAATTGCATTAAAATGTTGAGGGAAGGGGGGAAGTGATCAGGTGTAGGATAAATAACTGAAGTCACAAACCTGGCATATAAACGCTGCTCTCCTTGAAATGGATGGGATTAAAAAGTGGAGCTAAAATCGTCAAGTAAACAGGAAGTCTAAGCCCCACTCCGGTATGACCTCCTTAAACTGAAAACTGTCTGGAATATGGAGTTATAAGACATCTGAAAACCAGAAGAAAATCTAAACTTTTAAGGAAGAACAACAACATTAACTCTGGCGATTTAAAGTTAAAATTTACATCCACTCATCTAGTAAATTAATAGACTTACCTATTTAAAGAAATTATTTCAATGGCTTTTAGAGAATCGATATTCAGTAAGATACACACTTCATTAACACGTCTTGTGGATAAAGTATTGCTACAAACCTGAGACGCATATCCTATGGACTTTCAGCTGGGTATATACAGCTCTGGCGTACCCCCTGGAGATTCCCATGACGCAGTAGACACAGCTAAGGTAAACATCCAGCTTTTTGTTCACTAAAAGTATTGGAACAAAGCTCTAACATTTATTTAGGAAGGGAAAGACATTGAACATAAGCTCAGCTTGATGCTAGCGTGCAGAAATAAACGTTATGTTTATTTTCTAAGACGGCTTCAAGTCCAATAGTTAAAAAAAAAAAAATAAAATTTTAAACTCCTTACAAAGTCAAGATTCCATCAAGGACAAAGGGGTCACTGAAGAGCCCATTAAAAGAAGGCAGGCATTAAACAGAGAATAAAGAAAGTTAATACACGAGGTGCTGGTAAATGCCTGAAGCCAGCTGTACCTCTGTAGACTCAAGCTCAGCTATAGTGTAGTAATAGTATTCATAAAACACTTTAAATACACGGGAAAAACTTTATTAACTCAAAAGCACCCCATAAGGCTAGCACCCTCAAATAAATGTAACTTCTATAGAGTAAAAAGTTTTATTTAAATGGAAATACATACAGTTTACCGGTATTCGAAATAAACAGTAAAGGTTAATCTATGTACCAGAAATACAAGGAAACAGGCGTATAAATGTCAGTATCCGTAATGGTTGCGAAGTCCTTTGTTTTGTAATGATTTTTTACTGGAAAAATATGAAAGACCATCTTGAAAATGCTCAGATAAACCTGTCTTCTGAATCCTCTGTGATCGAAAAGAAAGACATTCACCATAACAGCTAACAATATGATCATAATAACGTTAACCACTTAACTATTTAACAATCACACTAACTGGAAGTGAACCACAGGTTAAGCACTAAAACGGATGTTTAAGTCTGATTTAGTAACAACGGCAGTGAACCTACATTATTTTGAGAAGAGTGACCTAGTCCTTAAAAATGCCGCATCAATCTTTCTCATTTGGACCAAATAATACTAGACATCAATTATTCTGACACTTTGGTATTTTTTCAGGGGAATACGATTTTGCTCTTAGATAGCTCCAGTTCACAAAACCAGTTGCTACCTAATTATAAGCAGAACTAAGGACTAAATCAAGTTCACTGCAATTGACTACTTGGCTACTGAAAAGTCAAAACATGGGGGTCCCAGGAAAAATCAAAAAAGAAAAAAAAACACTTGATATAAACTTCAATACAGATATTTAAAAGAAAAAATGCAATTAAGTTACAAAACACATAAACTAAAGCAAAGGGGGGGAATCAGACCTGCACTAACAAGCAAAGCATCTATCAATTGAGGGGAGAATACAGCGAGTCGTGACATGTGAAGTCCCCCCACCCCGGGAGATTAACAGGGGGTCGTCCTACACCCCCCCGGCCTAGGGCATCTGGATGCACGGAGATGGGCACTGCCATACGAGGAGCCCCTACCTGCCCGGCCCAGCCCCAGGGCATCCACAGTCAACTCGGGAACACGATGGCCTGGGTGCTCTAGAGTAAAATGTGTTCGGAGGGTCTGGCTAGGGGATGGAGCTGGGGGGGGGGGGATCTGAGGTCCTCAATACGAGCCTCCATAACCCCCCCTGCCGTAACCGCCACCGCCTCGGGAGTACGGCGCACCGCTTCTGCCCGAGTAATTACCTTTCATGGGGCCGTAGCCAGAGGACTGCTGGCCGTAGCCGCTCCCAAAATCATTGTAGCCGTTGCCGCCGCCGTAGCCGCCCATTTGATCGCCATACCCTCCGTATCCTCCGCCGTAGCCGCCGCTGTAGCCGCCGTATCCTCCGTCGTTGCCCCCGTAGCCGCCATAGCTGCTGTAGCCGCCTCTTCCGCCCCCGTAGCCAT
>JAACJT020000002.1:21848162-21861732 GCA_009936485.2 Gymnarchus niloticus
GAGTAGGTCACGAAGCCGAAGCAGCGCGACCGCTTCAGCTGCTGATTCTGAACCACCACGCAGTCGGTCAGCTTCCCATACTGCTCGAAGTGTTTGCGCAGACCGTCGTCTGTAGTCTCGACGTTAAGGCCGCCGACGAAGAGCTTACACAGTTGATTCTCCATATCTCCGACTCTCGGTCCGCAGCTCCTTACCTTACAGCAGCGTGACAGAGCGCGAGCCGCTGCTTTTAAAGACACGCTTACGTCACAAAGACGCGCGCAGCCTATCACGTCCCGTCCCGCCACAGCTCGCGGAAGTGATTTGTCGAGTTACATGTGGTTGGAGCCAAATCTGATGCCGCGTACGGAGATACGATTTTTTTTTTTTTACAGTTGAGTAAATGCATCTGGGTACGCTTTTCACTCGTAAAAAGCATACATGAACGGAATTCTATTACCGCATATTCTCAACTTCCATTAATGTCCAGACATAAAGGCTTGAATACGGATACAACTTTAAGTATTAAAAAAACAAGGGGAACCTTAACATTACATAGCATACTTTCAATAGCGTATTCCATATGAAATGTAATTGCAGTAAAACAGAAAATACCATTCAGTCTAATTTGTAATTTACTACAAACAACAACAATAATAATAACAATTGCTACTACCGATTTTATTGCTAAAATGAAAACGTTAATACATTGCAACGTGACATATTAAGAGGTCAAACTAATTACTTTTAAATCATTTACAGTTAGACTTAAATTGTACGAATAATAATATATCCATCCATGTTTTAACTTCTTATCTTGGTCAAGGTCGCAGGGAAAATAATATATCACAAAGATAATGTGTTTTTTCAAACATCTTGACATGGTCCTTGCCTATGTGAAACTTTTCAGAATTACTGGCAGTTTGTTTGAGTTTTGACAGGCAAAACATTCAATTTTCAGTACTATAAGGGAACAATCTCAGTTCAATCAATACAATACAATCTCATTTATAATCAAAATGTTTGTAAAAACACCATCACTAACATCAGACCTTACGTTTTACGATAATTAAATACAACAAAATCATGTGCCTGAAAGTTATATTAATTGAACCAATTATTCTATAAATATTTGGTCTTTTTCATAAACAAATGACTACACAGTTGATAAGGCTACAACTGTTGTAAGATTCCAAATAAAATACATGATGATATATGTGTTAATTTAAATAAGCTAAACTCATAGCATGCAAATTCAGCTATGAAATTTAACAAAAGAAACAACACCATACATATCATTTATAACTATTGTTTGTATGAGCATAAATATCAGTCATATATAACCTAAGTATGCATCAGCATAAATTTTTTGGCCTGTAATTAAAAGTCATCATCATTCCCTTTCGGCTGCTACCATCAGGGGTTGCCATAGCGGATCAACCTTCACCATCTCTGTCTGTCCTCCACATCCCACTCTGTCACACCCACCAACCGCATGTCCTCTCTCACTACATCCATAAACCTCCTCTTTGGCCTTCCTCTTTTCCTCTTGCCTGGCAGTTCCATCCTCAGCATCCTTCTCCCAATATACCCGGCATCTCTCCTCTGCACATGTCCAAACCAACATAATCTTGCCTCTCTGACTTTGTCTCCAAACCGTCCAACTTGAGCTGACCCTCTAATATACTCATTCCTAATAGAGAATGTATGGGGAGCGCCTAGATGTCTGTCACCCAGACCCATGCTAGGGAAGCTGTTAATGATTAATAACAGTACAGCACTCAGTACACGATCCATAATCTCCAGTGGGTTGCAGACAATGCCGTTTCCTAAACATGGTAGACTGCTGGGATCAAAGAAGACTCATCAAGCTACATATTGAACGATGTACATTTCATTGTTTTTCTATTTGTTTTCTAATGTGTATATAATAAATGCATGTACAGCATATATGTTTGTGTGTGTAAGTAATGAAAATACATAAGGGAAACTTACTTTTGATTACAGGCCGGTGTACTGTTATTGATCATTAACAGCTTCCCTAGCATGGGTCTGGGTGACAGACATCTAGGCGATCACCATACATTCTCAAAGCACCTCTCAAATATAATCCCACAGATATGTCCCAAGACAATCCAACAAAGACCCTAATTAATAGGACCAAGAAAAAAAACAGAATACTCTGTCCAGGATAGGGTTACCAGTAGCCAAGCTTGGAGCCAGACCTAAAGGAGGTGCTCACCAGCAAACTCCTATTGGGCACTCACAAAACCTAGCTGGGCTGGGCTCAGCCCAAAATACCTAAATGGAACCATCTTGTGGGCTCACCACCCTTAAAGTGAAAGGTGAGGCCAGATGCAGTGCCCTAAGTGAGAAGGATCCAGTCGGGATAGACCTTGTACTATTGCTGTATATATTAAATGCTTGTGTACACCATAAACATGTTTATTTAGCAGGCTTATTAATAAGATTTGTATGTATTATTATTTAAACAAGACTGTTTTAGCAAGTTAGTTATATCCACAGAAGGAAATCAACAAGCCTTTTATCTCCATCTACTGGCTCTGATGCTCAAAATTCAAGGGTAAATAATTTTAAAGAAAAAATAAAAAGCAATTGCCCACTCCCAGGGAAGACTGAGAATTAGGAAAACTAGCAAAATGAAACTACTGCATCACAATATCAAATTATTTTGGGAACGTTCTCTGTGGCTCTGCTCACATCTATTAAACGGAGTATGGGTTATATTTCCACTACTGAATTTTCTGGTGAGCTTGTAGATGTGAACTGGCAACTTTTTGATTATAAAACCAAATCCTTGCTGTTTCCTCATTTGTCTGGGCTGGCAAAAAGGTGAGAATAAATAAAATATTAATGCAGAGACCTATAGGCATGTGGGAGGTCTGGGCTTGCCTGACCTTCTCCGCTACTATTGGGCTGCCAATGCACACAAACTACTGCTCTGGTTTACATCACCTAACTGCTCCTGGTGTGAAATCAAAGCAAAGTTATGCCCTTCCTCCTCACTTCAAGCACTGGCCTGTAGTCCTCTTCCACTAACCCCATCACAATACACATCAAACCCCGTGGTCGTTAACTCCCTGAGGATCTGGGGACAGATGAAGCGACAGTTGGGGTGGTCCCATCTCCCTCAGTCAACCCCTTTCTGTAACAACCACCTATTTTTACCAGCTAAGTTAGATTCTAGATTTTCACTCTGAGCAAGAAAAGATTTCCACTGTGTCAGAGACCTGAACGGTGACGGTCAGTTTCATAGTTTTAATGAATCACGCAAACACATCGTCTTGAGCGACCCTGGCTTTTTTTTAGATACCTTCAGATACGTGATTGTATCAAGACCCACTCAACAGACTTCCCACAAATTGCTCTGCCCACTGGTATCGACCTCATACTTAAGGCCTAAAACTTAACCAAGGGTTACATATCTCATTTCTATAGTCTGTTATCACCAAACAATATGACACTAAACAAAATAAGATCCGCTTGGGAAAATGAACTTCACTTGTCATGCTCTAATGAATTTTGGAAGGAGATTCTTATAGGAATTAACCGATCTTCTTCCTGTGCAAGGCTTAGCCTTATTCAATTCAAGGTAGTCCATAGGCTCCATTACAGCAAAGCTAAACTCACAACACTTTACCCTGACAAGATAGATAATAGATGTAGCAGATGTTTCCGGTCTCCTTGTGATCTAACTCATATGTTTTGTTTTGTTCATGCCATAACTTGCATACATTTTTGCACTCATATTTTAAGGTGATTTCAAAAATCTTGTATCTTGACATGACCCCTTCTCCTCATATTTCCATTTTTGGTAGATCACCTGACTACTTCTTTGCAGTTTAATGTGATCTTTTTACCTTCCTGATTGCTCAAAAGAAAATTTTCCTCTGGAAATCATCTCATCCCCCTTCATTCAAATCATGGCTGGATGGTGTAATGTCATTGTTGAAACTCAAGAAAATCAAATTCACTATCCGTGGAACACCCAGTCATTTTCACTCACATTGGGACCCCTTAATCACTTCAGGAAGCTTAATCCAAATGTGATCCTCTAACTGTAGAAGTGATACTGGCCCAACGGCGCCCAGCAACCCTAACAGATGTAAATTGGAACTCTGCCCGTCTGCGTTTTCTTTTATCTCCCTTATTAACTACCTTTTTCATTCTATTTCTTTTTCTCTTCCCCTGCATGCACAAAGTGTAGCATTATTTTTCGAGATCTGACGATGGAATGGTGCACAAACTAGGCTTCCATCAGCGGGGTTGTGTGTAGTGTGGGTGTGTGGGTTGTTTTTTTTTTTGTGAAAAAGCCTGTAATAAGGAGGGAGGATGGTTTATAATGTATACAAATTTTTAAAATATTTGAAATGGCAGCTTGTATTTTTGGATGTCTGTTTCTTCTTCAATAAAGTGTTGAAACATAAAACCAAATCCTTAACTACAGCACTACCTGGAATGACAAGAACTACTCGATCAGTCCTCGTAATGTACCCTTTTAAATACGTGACTACAATCCAGTCAGTGAAATCATTTTCACGCATTACCTAAGTCCAAAGAGCAAGGGGACTGTGAGGTAGTTCAGTGATCATTTGTATCGACTGAGAAAACGAGGCGTGAGAGTTTCCATTTCCACAACAATGCAAAGATATTAAGAGGTTCCACCCAGATCCTAAACTATTCATACAAGGCCGTCCACCATTTCTGTTTACAATGACTTCTGTATTATATGTGAGCAAATAGCCTTCATAGATGAGAAAACAAGATTAATTGGTTTACCTCCAAAATCGTGTTTCAGCTGTGAATATATCTAGACAGCCTAAACCTCGGTGTCGGTAATACAACCAAAACTCTGATAATAATGCAAATTTCTCAAACGTTGTTGTAAGCAATTTCAGATGTCCGAAAATGTAAAAAATACTACCACAGAAAAACTGAGCTTACAGGTATGTATCTTCCGCTTTACACAAGTATGTCGTTAAGTATACAGCCCAGACATGGAAATGCTGGAAGCTGAACTATGAAGATTCGGTATTCGAGCTCTTTGTCCTTGCCCACCATAAAAGAAACCCCCCACGGCGTGCGACTTTCAAAATGGGTCTTTTTAGCCACATCTGGACATCTACGTCAATGAATTTAGCATGTGTCAACGATAAACACCAACCAAACAACCATGCTGACTAAATCAGTCAACTGTTCGGTTAAAAACCACTGCCATATTGATACATTTTATCTAACGCATTTCAACATAAATCTTCCACAATGCGTCGGCCATATTTTCAGACCCATACAGGTTCATTAAGGATTTTGAACCCTTTTTTCATTTTTAGTCCGTTGCTTAACCTTGATCATAGGTGACAAAGACGTATCGTATGATGCAAATACAATTTTAGTCGTTTTGTGGTTGCCAAGCTATACGAGAAACCACTTCCACCACTGAAGCTGCTATTTTGTTAAATGAAGACAAGCACGCGCGCCGAACAAAGGGTAATCTCGCGAGATTTGCGCGCGGACCGGAGCTGAATTCAAATTATGTGACATAGCGCGTGCTTGAGGGTCTCGTGAATTGTTTTTCCAGAGGTAACCGACCAAAACAACTAACCAGTTAACTAACCAGGCAGTGAAATCAGCGAGCGGGTCGACTGTGGCTCTGACTGTTTTCTTTAGATATAACGTTCATATTTGTTTTAGTATCTTGCCGTGTCTTCCTACTAGAAAAAGATCAAGACTTTTTCGGACCGAAGTTGGTTAACTAGTTAATTAAGAGCTCATCGGAGGAACTTTACAATTGATTTGTGTTTGGGTCGTTTATTTAACTAATTTAAGCATGTAATATGTATTTATTCGGATCCCACTTTTGGTCTTAAAGTTGAAGTACTCGTCATTAATAACAGTAGTTATTTGAAGCAATTCTAGTCCTTTTCCCCAGTGATCAGGATACGTGGTGTCTTTTTGAAGGTTAACCCTCTTCGCGGGAATATTAACGTTGTTTCCTTGCTCCTGTTGTCTTAGAAACATGTCCTTAACTCGCGATCAGCCAAAACCTGGAAATGAACCCATTTTCACCGCCGTTCCTGAAATAGTCGCTTGTTCGATTTCAGCAGTGTTGGTGCTTTATTTGTTAATCTTATTTTATTTAACTAAGTATTAGGAATAACCGTTTAACGTCTTCCATAATGCGTTTACTGTGTCTTCTGTTACCTGTTTTAACACAATATGACGCAAGACTAATTGCCAGTGAAACTGATTTAAATCAAACACCAATATACTCTGAAAATGAAAGGCTGCATTTGGTCTTTGCTGAAATCCAGTTTCCATAGCCTCTTTGGCAGGTTTGATTATGCTGAAGTCATTCTACAGACTTTTTACATATCTTGTGTCTGTAAGTTTTCTTATTGAGGATACTAAGCCACCTTTGGCACTCTTCTTGGACAATTTGTTGGAGAGGACAGAGAAGTTTGACTTTGACAGTTATAGTTGTTTTTAGTCAACCTTGGTGTTAACAAGGGAACTTGTTGGGTGAGTACAGGCCACCCGGAGCTCCTTGAAGCTGTGTGATTGCTTATTCTAGGCAACAAGATGTCTGGAGACAGTGAGGTCCAGCAACTGCGAAGCAAGCTGAGGGAAGCTGAGGAATCTCTTCAGAAAGCTGCCCAGTATGGCCTTCAGCTGCTGGATGGGCAGTTAGACCTGCAGAACCAGCTGGAGGAACAGCGTGTGGAGATGACTAATGCCTTGGAGGTAAGCTGTGGGCCCCTGCTATCTGGTTGGTAAACCTGTCTTTGTACCTCTATATTAAGAACTGTTACTAGGTACTCCTTCCAGAACTGAGCTGGGTTGTAAAACCATGCACTTGGAGTGTGCTTCACTCGTGGGGAGGCAGCCAACAGCAAATGAGAATGTTGTGTGTCTTTTCTTTCTGCCGATGTAGGTCTTAGAGCAGGAGAAGTACTCCCTGCAGAGGGAGGTGGAGCTGAAGAACCGTATGATGGACAGCCTGAGGTCTGAGTTTGACACACTCAAGGGCCAGCAGAGGCTCACAATGGAGAAGCAGGAGGCAGAGCTGGAGAGGAGTCACTCCCTAGAGCTCAGTGACTTGAAGAACAAGGTCAGAGAGCTGGCTGGTACCTTCAGCAGAACCTCCTGAATGTACCTTAATGATGGGGAAGATGTGAAAAAGCGTATAGCTGGTGGCTGATGTATTGAAGGAGGTGTGTCCTAAATTTTCACCGGGAGAAAATGGGCGACACTAGCAGAATTTGCAAAAGTGAGGGGCACACTACAGCACAAGTCATTTTCTTGTACTGTATTTCAGTGTGTGGCTCTGTAATGATATTGGCTGTGTGCACATTTCCATGATGCCTGCACAGATGGACAGGGTTAAGGCGGAGCTTGATGAGGCCCGGCTTAGTGAGAAGCAGCTCAAGCATAAGCTGGAGCTGCAGGCGGAGGTCCTGGCCAGCCGGACGGAGGAGCTACACATGCTGACAGAGCGAGCTTACGAGTCCATGTCGTCCGAGGTCTTGGAGCTGCAGGTGCAAAAGGCGGATCTGGAAGCTGCCAAGGTGTGGAACTTTTGATGTGTAACCAATGTCCCTCACAGCTTGGTAGAACTAGGCCAGTAGGTGGAGTGGTAATTAAGGATGTAGGATTGTAACCTGAAGGTTGTCTGTTCTAGGGCTTGCTATACTACCCTTGAGTGGGATTTTTAACCTGAATTTTTCTCATAATATAATCACCTGTATCAGTGAGTACGAACTGGTGTCTCATTGGCTAGAAGCAACAGTTATGCAACAATATTGTTTTGAATAATTGTAGAGATGTATGACTAAGTCTATGCTGCTGTGTATGTGTTCTGTCAATGGGAATATGCACAGATGTGTTGTATTACCGGTGGAGTGTTGCCACATGTGTCCAGTGAGCCTTCTCTTCTCCCAGGCTGCGTTGGAGCATGAGCTCCAAGAGAGCCACTACAAGGAGCAGCAGCTGGAGTTGTCTAATGCCAACCTGCAACACCGACTGGTGCGACTGACCGAGGAGAAGGAGGAGCGTGAGAAGGAGGCAGTCTCCTGCTTCAATGCCCTGGAGGTCTGGTATCTGCTTCCTGTCAGGGACTGTGGGAATGAAAGTGTGACTGGCTTAATACCACGGTTTCTGGGGACACGTCAGATCAACATGACCTGGTTTGCCTAAGTCGTCCCTAATGTGTCCCTAATGTGATGCAGAAAGCACGTCAAGCCAACCAGGACCTCCAGTTCCAACTTGACCAGCTGCTGCAGCAGGCTCAGGATCCCAACAGCAAGGGCAACTCTTTGTTCTCTGAGGTCTGTCAGTCCCTCCAGTATGTAGTTTTTCATCTTTCATTTGTGGGAGCAGGTAACTGTAAGCAGATTTCTTTTGGTGGATGTCTCTCAAATGACCTGAAACATCTGCAATCCCCCAGGTGGAGGATAGGCGGGCTGAGATGGAGAGGCAGTTGATCAGTATGAAGGTACAGCATCAATCCCTGCTGAAACAACATGCCTTTTCCAGGCAGCAACTGCAGCGCATGAAGGTATGTTTGCTTTCTCATGTTGACGGGGCAAATCCTGACTGTCCATCTATCATCTAACAACTGATCCTGGTCATGATGGTCCCAGAACCTATTCTTGTTAGCACAGGCCGCAAGGCTGGGTTATACCATGGATGGGATGCTAGTCTCTCACAGGGCACACAGTCAGAGTACGGACATGTTAGAGATGCCACTTAGACTAATTGCATGGCTCTGCATTGTTGGAGGAACCCAGGGTTGGGAGGGAGATGTGTGACATGGGGAGAACATGAAATTAAATTATTGGTTAGAGTTTAGGTTTTGGTCTTAATTTTGCTGTAAGTTCATATGCAGTTTCGAATGTATTCATGATGACTCATGACTTTTTCATGCCCCCTGTCCCCCAGGTACAGATAGCCACCTTGATGCAGCTGCAAGGTTCAAGGGCAGACCCCGGGCAGCTAGAGCGCCTGCAGTCCATGCTGTCGGAGAAGAACAATGAGATCGAGGCACTGATGGTGAAGGTGCGGCGCCTGGAGAAAGTGGAGGTAAGCCTATCGTGTTGGAGGGTGGCAGCATGTCCCCGCAGGCGTGAGTATGACAGGCGTATGCCCCTCTAGTCAGCAACTTGGAGCTGGTCGACAGTGAGCTGGCTCCACTTCAAACAAAACTTGTGATCCGCAACTCTGAGTCACTGATCTGTGCTTGCTGGGCAGCAGCACTGGTGAAATGTGGCTCATGTTCCTGCAGATGGCACTGAAGGCCCAGCCATCCGGCATGACTGGGGAGGCTGAAAATGCAGATGGGACCTTCTACACTGACCTCCTCAAAATGCAGCTTTCAAACTCCCAGTGAGTACGGTAGGGGTGTCGCATGGGGACAGGCCAAGTTGTGCCACTGAAGATGGCTACTGTTGTCACATTCTGTCCCTCAGCGTGTTTGAGTTGCTATACACAATTGACTTTGGTGAGCATTTGGACCGTACCTTTTAATGGCAGTCGTATACCTGCAGGAGTATGGTCTGTTCTGCACCCAGCAATGCTTTTGGGGTTGTCTCTCCACATGTTTTTCAGGAAAGATGCGGAGCAGCTGGGGGATGAGCTGTCCAGGCAGAGGATGAAGGCTTTCTCAGAGAGCCAGAGGGTCCTGGAGCTGGAGAGGAAACTCTTCAGCACTGAACGTGCCCTCAAGCTCTGCCAAAGCAGCAATATCAAGCTGCAGGTTAAGCTAGATGAGCTGCGCCTGAAGTACGAGCCCAACGGTAGGCCATCAGTTGGTAAACTCATCTAATTCTGCTTTGATGGTGGAAGTCCTGCACCTCCAGTGATGCTCTTCATGAATCTCACCTGATTTGTGTAAAAACGGGCAGTGCTTCCCCAGCCAGAGGGCTTAGCCTCAGTGCTGACTGTTTGAGGACCAGTGCTATTCCAGCTGTTCAGATTTGCTGTTCTACACATCCACCTGTATGAGCAGGGTAAATGATGCAAGCCACTTCTGTGAAGGACATGTCAAACTGGTGCGGAATCTTAAATTTTGAAACAATGATCTCAGATTAATCAGTTACATATGATCTGGTGGTTTATTACTGATCAGACATTGTGATTGGTTCTAATTATTTATGATTAACCACTGTTCACGACTTTTTCTCTCTGTTCAACCATTATTTGTATATTTGTTATAAGGAGGCCATTATTGATTCTCTATAAGTTAGGCTGCAGGGTGGGCAGTACTTCTTGGGCCAGATCACTGAAGGGTCATTGAAGCCTTCCTGACTGCTCTATTTCACCCCTCTTCTTAGTTTATGGTTTTATAACCTTGCTGCTTGGTTGTGATTTAGGGGATTTTTAAGTTTGGAGAATCCTCTTCATACCAGGGAATCAGAATCCACTACAAGAATGTACAGGGTTTTAGTTCTGCTCATGTAAACATACTACTCGCATGAATACTGCTCAGAAAGTCAGTAAATGCAGCAGTATAAGTTCAGACAGGGTAACCAGCACAGTGCACCACAAGTGCAGACAGGATAGATTTAATATTTGGTGCAGCCCAGTAGGCGTGCTGTGTAAAACACTGCATGATGTCGCAGTGACAGTCTCTGACTAGGAGGGTTGGTTCGGTAATTTCAATTTCCGTACTTGGAAAGATCCTGCACAGGTGACAAGGAACTGGGCAGTTCAAATGGGCTTTGTCATACCATCCATGTACAAGTTTACTGACAGAAAATTTAAAAATTATAAAAAATTACAGCTGGAATCCTTTCCCTGTTTTTGGAACAGCTGGTGACTAGGATCAGTGGGGTCAACCATTTTTCCTGAATGCTTCTTTGTCTTTGATTTGTAGAGGGTTTTAAAGGCATGGAATATGGCAGACTGACTTTCTCGGGGGGTTCTGTAAAAGATCATTTTTCACTGCTTTAGTGGTGTTGAGCTAATTAAACTGTTGGTCAGCTTAAGTAGTTTTACTAACAGGTCACTTTAAGTGTTGCTTTTTTGTGTGTAGTGAAAACAGACACTATCCCACACATCCCTGTGGTGCCCCAGAGTCTTGTATTGTATAGATTCTTGGTTTCTTTATAAAGAAAGCAGGGTTACCATGGTATCTGGCTGAAAGGCTGCTAATATTAGCACATTGAAGAAATGTCATCTGTGACTGTTGTTAGAGTTAAACAAGAGTCAGGGACAGAAGCGTCGCCATGAGAAGCTGCCAGTGGACATTCCGGAGCCAGTGAAAGAGGAGCCCGGGATTTCGGTGGAGACCTCCTCCTCCGAGTGCAGCCAGGAGGCTACAGATGAGGTGGCGGACAGGCTGTCCGTGCTCCCTATGCAGCCGACATGCATCGCCAAACCCAGCCGATTGCCACGTGACATGAAGTGTGTCCGCATCTGTGAGGAGACCAGCACCATTCCAGATGGTCCCAGGTCAGTGACATCCTTCTCCTGCCAGCCCCTCTCACTTCTTCTCCGCTGCATCAACTATGTGTTTTTTATCCTCTACCTTCTCCTGGGATTCTTTCGGACCCTCACCCCTCGCCTCCCATTGCCCACGCTGGCACTGTCTTTCAAGAAGTCTGCCGCAAGAAAGAACCTTTACTAATATCATTATTCTCTGCATAGAAGGCCTTCCAGGGGTACTGCAGCATTCTCCAACTCCAGTTTCAATTATACACATTTGAGAAGAAAATCTGTGATGCGGTGTTGTCATGTTACTGAGTCGCACTTCTAATTTTTCTACATGTCTGAAACATCCAGCTGCTTGTCAAGCAATGTTGTGTAATAAGTAACCAGGGCCAAACAGGGCAGCATTTTGTCAGAGGTACAAACATCAACCACCTCAGTTTGTAGGTACTCGCCACATTCTTAGTAGTGTTTATATTTGGGAAACTGAGTTAAAGCAGAGACTGTGATACAGAAAGTGAAAGAAAGTGGAGGAATGTGACTTTTGAATAGTACGGTAGAGCTGGAATTGTATGAGGTGACCTTAAAAGAAGGCGCTTTAACTTAATGTGTTTCCTGCTTGGGATAAAAAGGTAGCCTCCAGGGTTGGGGGTTTAACCCCCCCAAGCTGTGTATGGAGTTTATATATTCTCAATGTGTTGACTGGGTTTCCTTCCACATATCAAATTGTTTATTTGAATTGGCATCTCTAAATTTTCTGTCGTGCAAGTGTACCCTACAATATACGGGCACCCCATCCAAGGTGCCTTAGGCTTCCTGCAGTAGGCTCCATGCTCACTGCAACACTGCATTGGATAAGCACCTATAGAAAACGGATGGACTCTTTTAATGAGACTTAGCATTTAATGTGAATATGGAGTTGTCTATGGTGATTTTTCCACTGTTTTGGTCAGCATCATATTTGTGCTACTGCAATGTCTACTGCATATAAGTAGGGTCAATGGTAAAAATATTTCCAGCATTTATATAGAACATGGACAGGAAATGAAGAGGTATTACTATAAGGCAGGAAAATGGAGATGTAGAAAAATAATGCATTAACGAGGTTAGATTTTTTTTTTGTTTCCTTAATGGTCCTTGTGCCTTTAAGCCTTTTGCATGTTTGTGTAGCTTAATGTTTAAGAATCTTGTGTTTTCACACAATATGAGAGAACCTGTGAAATAAATAAATGCCTGTCAGCTGTGCAAAGTACTGTTCACACCTTTGATGGGGAGCACTGCAGTAATACATATACTGTATGTATATAACTGTTCCATTTATGACTGTCTCACTTGATGCACTGCTAAAATGTTTATCATTAATCTTGCCAACAACGCTTCTCTTTAAAGTGCTTTAATATGTCAATAATGACATACCATCCTGCAGAGCAGTCCCAGCTACCTGTCTCTTTAACCGGCACTGGCTACATGAGCGCCCTCTGCAGGTGGTTGAACCACATGTGCATGGTCCTGGTAAAGCTGAATGCCAGCCGGATGGTTTGCCTGTAGGTCTCCCTCGGCTGAATGCAGAGTCAAGACAGAGAAGGCGGAGGTGCTGATAGATGTGGGGGATGAGAACAGGAGAGCAGAGAGGAAAAGGCACCACAAGTCCCAGGGGGCCATCCATGTTGCCTCTGAGCCTACCATGGAGGATCAGTGTGCCCAGCAATAGGGTCACCTGCGCAGCTGTCTGATCCCCACTGCTCATCTCTACCAGCGACCATCATTCTTTAGGGGCAGAGACATGATGCTGACCAGTGATGAATTATGCTGTATTCACTATAATAATGTTTTATAATGTTTCATCTTTTATATTTAGATGTCTTGTAACTAAATAAAGAAAAATGTCCTTTGTTGTGTTAATTTCGTTGTGCATGCATGAACCCAGCTACTGTAGCCTCCCAGCACCTGGGCATTAAACAGAATACATTGGCAGTGGAAAAAATACTGTAGTTTATTTTCATACATTGTGTGACTATTATTGTAACGGAAACCGCTCGTAGATCCGGCTCTGTGGACCCAAGGTACCCGAGACCGCTCTTAGTTCCCGTTCTTCGGGAACCGCTGATAGCTCAAAGGACTGTAGGTACAGTGTAAATCACTGTCG
>JAACJT020000002.1:21861832-21877749 GCA_009936485.2 Gymnarchus niloticus
CCTCTGGGTGGGGGAAGGTTAGCCGACCAGGAGCTCAGCTTCATCTCTCAATGATGCTGCAGTTAAAAACCATTCAGTATAGTTTCCATGTCTGTATGCCCTTTTATGTATGGAACTGTCCTTTCATTTGTCGATTCACACATCTACAAAAACCTTTCTTTGATTATTGTGGATTAAGGATGAGATTAACAGCCATACTTGTGAATTAAATTACCAAATCTTGGGGAAAATGAATCAAACTGCAGTGATTTACCAGAAACATGATGTGGGCTTTTGACAATATTTCACTTCTGCAGGACAGACCACATTCACAGACAGGGACTCTGCAGTGGGCTAGAGGAGTAGCAAAGTGAACCCCTGATCTCTGATACGTGTGAATTCTCTAATGTCCAACCTATCACTTGTTAAAAATGCTGAACTATAAACTGTGGCAACTGAGGTGTGATTTCTTCTGTTTTTTACCGATCTGATTTTTAAAAAGAAGAATCTCAGCAATGATCTGGACCTTGAATTCACAGCTTATTTAGACCCACAGTGGATAGACTCCTTAATATCATTACTTACCACAGACACATGAAAAATACTCCGGTATTATGTGACAAAACTCTGGTTACTTGTCATTTGCTGCCCTTTACTAACCTCCACTGAATCACATATACTACTTCATAATTATATTTTTATAACTATTTCCATTTGTAAATAACATCAGGTGAAATCATATAAAGGTCTTCAAAAATGTGGCAAATGTGGCAAATGTTGCCCCCCCCCACTCACAAATATGATTAAGGCATTGACTGGTCCAGTCCATTTTGAAATCTGATTCAAGCTTTCATGAAATCAAGGCAAATGGAACATATACAAATCAGACAGAGAAGCAATTGGAAATAATAGTCATGCACAAATTAATATCGTAATGCTTTACCACAACATGCTCACTCACACATGCTAAACCTCTCGTTAATACTCATTACAGGCATGATGCTATTGGGTGGACCAACACAAAGTACAATACAGATGTGGCATGGCAATCACTACATTTTATAGAACAGCTACGTATAATGATAGCTGGAAGTACGGGATAATAATGATGGGTTTTGAAAACAGGGATTTTTGAGATGCTGTATGTAAGGCCTTTTCTCTCTCTTTACATTACATCAGACTTTCTCTTCTGAGCTATGATTATTTGCTCAGGGAGGTTTTCCATTTCAGTTAAACTGCATCTGCACAAAGAATAACTGAGAGAATGCCTATTATGCTGTCATAAAATGTAACCTTACACATGATGCTCAATGCAAATGACAGCAGCAGATAAAATAACTGGATATGATCTAAAAATTATTAGAGCCAGGCTCTGATAAAGGGGTCACCCAAGCACTGAGGTAAAACTAAGATATGCGGTCATCCTAGTTAATCAACAGTTCACTATCAAATTACTGTGAAGGCCCCATTACTGGAAGCAATTCAATTTACTTCAAATTTAACTTAAGTTCATTTATAGAACCTTTTCTAAATTTCTCAGACTTGTTGCCAGTGAATCTACCAGAACCCTCAAAAACAAATCCAAACCATCCATCCAATTTACAACCATTTTTTTTAGTCAGGGTCAAGTGGGAGGGGGGGGAATGGGAACCTATCCCAGACAGTATACAGCACAGAGTTAGGGTACACCCTAGATGCCGTGGTTGGGATGCCAGACAGACGAAATATACAGTTAATGGCTTAGATCACGTTACACTAGACTGATCTTGTTTCTTAGAAAATGACAAACACATTTTGTGAATATGACTTAGGGAACAAATGAGAAGAACCACAGACAAACCTTGAACTTTCATACAGTAACCCTATATAGTACCTGTTAGCTGCTAGGCAAAGCAGCAGTGTCCTGGTACAGCCATATGTGGAAGAGCTGTGTTAACTATCAGTCACCACAGATAGGAAAATCATCTAAAATGGCTCAATACGTTGTACCAGCAGTTTCTGAAGACCCCCCAACTGGTTTCCTGTCTTTCTGTTGGAATATCAAATGGGAAGACTTCAGCAGCAATGGGGTAGGGCAGGAATGTAGCTAAACCGGAGAAAATGCCATTGATGCGTGATTAGGTAATACTGTGAAGTGTGGTAAGGTTTACCGCCTGCAATGCCTACGTCTTTGTTAAAATCACAGCGTTCTATTACGGGCAATCTTCAAATTATCTGTAGTCAAACTGCATCACTGAATATTGTGATAACAGTTGTAATTTAGAAAAAAAAAGAAATCTTTCGATTCTAGCTATTTTATGTAGTTAAAGAACTGCTTAACGGTCAATCCTGGTCACTGCGAATGACAACTTGGACCTAATTCCAGCCCTATAGACCACTTTTACCAACTCCTTTCAGACTGGTAGGACAGTCACTGTCAAAATGGACTCCACACGACGAGCCCAGTTTCACGGCGATGCTACGGCTCGTCTGTAGGTGGCAGACTTGGTCTGCTGTTTAGCAAATAAGCCATAACTGCTGGAACGAAATCATTTTGAGTAATTTTTAAGATGCTGCATTTGTCGGAATCTCATTATGACGCATGGTGTTAATTGTTTTTGGTGAAAATGTGCCCTTTTCAAACGTATATATTTGCTTCTTCCGACTAATCGGAAAAACTCCTGGAAAATGCGGAATTGTTCTCTGTAACCCTTTCCTACTGCATAACACTCTCGAGTTTACGGCCGCCATTTTAACGTAACGAGAAGCCGCTGCCGTGCGTCGCCCCAGCGTGCCCGCTGACGTCGGGACTCCGCCCCTGCCTGCGGCGGCTCGCGCCGCCTCGTCCTGTGGGAAGAAAGCCCAGCTAGCTCGAGACTGACGAGCGGAGCGGCAATATGGCGGAGTGAGCGGTTTTGCGCTTCTGAAGAAGAGTGGCGATTCGACGGAGATTTGCTACGAGACGGACGGGAAGGCGCGATCCACTTTAATTTGTGGACAGTAGGCCCTCGTAGATTGACGTCCAACGAAGAAAAAGGACAGGAAGATACAGAAAAGACGAAAAAGTAACCTCGCCCACCCGAAAGCTGAGGCGGCTTAGGGAGGGAAGCTTCGTCAGACTGCCCCTGGTGTCCTTCGCCTGGACGTGAGGACTAGGTGGACGAGCTTTAGAAACCCAGGAGGGACAGCAGTAGCTTCCTTTATTCCTGCTTATAAGCTGCCAGCGGTGAAAGGCCTCCCCTTAGTATCGATGACAAGGGCTTCGCTTTTCTGAACGTACGGTCCAGTTTACGCTGTCGCCTCCATATCGGGACCCTATGTTCTGTTAACCGGACGGCACCGCGCTCCATATACTCGTCCGTTTTAACACGAAAAACCAAAACAAACAAAAAAAACCCACCGAGTTTCACTCGCGTCTCCGAGGACATGGCGAGCAGTAGCGGCTCCAAAGCCGAGTTCATAGTCGGCGGAAAATACAAGCTCGTGCGCAAGATCGGCTCCGGATCCTTCGGCGATATTTACCTGGCCATCAACATCACGAACGGAGAGGTAAACGGCCGTTAGAGGTTGTATTTCAGCGCCGACGCTGCGACCGAGCGTGTAAGATGGACGGCTGGGCTGTCGCCCCCCCAGGCCGAGCGCCTACCCTTCTTACGCTGCCTATTGTTCATTTCAGGAGGTGGCCGTCAAGCTGGAGTCCCAAAAGGCCAGACACCCGCAGTTGTTATACGAAAGCAAGCTGTACAAAATCCTGCAGGGCGGAGTGGGCATCCCGCACATACGGTGAGACGGCCATACGCTACTCGGACATTAAAGGCGGCTCTATTGGCAAATGCTAGGCGGCTAACTGCTAACAACTGGCTTGACATTTAACATCTCGGGGTGGGGTGGGGGGGTACCGTGGTGACAGGGGGGTAGTGCGCTGCCGTCCGTCGCCGAGGCGAAGCGAAATGGCCGCTTGCCTTTTGTTGTGTTCACTCCAACATGTCCGCCTGCGCCGTCAGAAAATGGCGGCCGACTGCACGGCTTCGGCGGGCCTGCGGGTGTGAGGGGATCGGGCAGATCGCAGGGGACCAGTGGATGTCACGGCCACTCAGAAGGGCCCTTCATCGTGACTTAAGACTATGTGGTCTCCCGTTTTCTGTCATGTCAGTGATGAAGCGCTATGATCGCCTGGTGTATGCGGTCTGTAACGCTGGAGTGGACTTCCTACCGTCCCTAGGCATCATGCTGGGTCGGGATTGCTGTTCCTAGCGATAAAAGATCTCGTGTCAGGGCTCGCTGGGCTCTTAGTTTGCCATGGGGAACCGCCATGGTTGCCACAACATTGTCATGACTCTTGTCTCATAGAGCTGATACACACAATTTTACGGCAGGTACACGACATTTCAGTGATTTAAACTTGGTGTATTTGAAAGTTATAAACCAGTAGAATTCTTGAGTGTCTCGTGAACCGTCAGGATTTGGTGCTACAGTAATATGCTGCTAGGCGAACATGCCATACCAGGTTTCTGCTTGGTCTTCAGCTTATACAATGATTGGATTGCCATCATTCTTGGTTTGTTGTTCTGGGTGGACTCTGATACTCTGTGCGGTCAGGCACCACGCTTGAAGTCTGTCAGCAGGTGTGGACAGACTGCCTTACCAGCTATTGTTGTTTGCCGGAAACAAAATGTCCACATTTCTGTTGCCATTCTGTCAGCATCCTGTTGATGTCCTAACTTTTCCAAGGAATAAATTGATGTTCGGTGACATTCACTGGGTTAAATTTAAGCTGTAGATCTGTTGAATATTTATAAAATAAGTCCTTGCCAAAATCTTTAACTAGACCACATATAGAAGCGTCAAGGACTTAGTTGTTGTTTGAACCGAAAGCCTTTTCTCCCTTTGCACTGTATTGTGGCTATTCTGGGGTGGTATGTGGTTTTTGATGGCTGTTTCAGTTTTAAGAATCCCCATGTTTCCTCCGTACATGTATGCTCTGCTGTTTTACTTTTTGTGTGTCACAGTTGATGTGCTGTCAAGTTTTGTTTCTTACGTTTTATTTGCTAGCTTTCAGAATGCCTGGTAAATAGAAGGTATTTTTGCATTCCCAAGATGATTTTAAGGTGTGGTTAATCAAAGTTTGAGGCCCTGTTTGAGAAGGTCGTCGATGTGTAAGGCAGTTTCAAAAAGGTGGTTATCTCAGACTTACAGGCTCAGCAAGCAGGATATTACTCAGCTTCACCATAGAGAAATCACAAGATGGTAGCCATTGCAAAGTAGTGTTCATCGTCTCAGGGTTCTAGCTAACAAGTTCGTAGCATGGGATACATTTTCCCCTGTGCCTACTACCCTTTTCCACTCGCTTTTTGTCATGGGACATTGTTTCTGCTCCTGCTGTTGACAGAAGTGACTTTCAACTTTGCTCTTCCTGAGTAATAAGGAAGTATGTTTCATACGTTGTTCAGTAACTATCTGATCTGTGATCCACGGACTGTGTGTGCTGTGACTGAGGTCTTGTGCCAGATTTCATTAGGCATTTATCTGGGATTTGCTGCTTTGACTGGGTTGTCTATGTATGACTCTAGGATGACCACTACAGAACTAAGACTGTTAGAAGTCTCTACCTAGCTTTACATGTTGTGGTTTTTGGGCTGAACACAGGTTCTGGTTACTAGCTTTAACCAAGTTCTGAATTCTTTTGTGAATGAACTGGCTGAGATGGTGGTCTTGGTATGTTACACATGTAGTGTGACATTGTTCTCTTGCACCTGTTTGCAGACTCGTTAGTCTGCGTGTTTTTCATTTCTCTAAAATGTTTATTTTGCGGTAACCTTGGAAGTGCATTTATGCCTTTTTTTTATTCCTGTCTAGGGTCTCGACTGGTTTTTGTAAACACTGTTATGTGACATTTTGGACCTGCGTTCAAGCTCTATGATTAAGGTTTGGGCAGTGTGTTTCAGAATTGGAAGTGAGTAGTTCCACAAGAATTAAAAAATTAATCCTTTGACGTGGCCCAACCTTGACCAGACTGAAGTACTTGGGGTTCAAGCATGTTTTAGTCCTGATTTTTTTTTTAATTCTTCTGAAATGCAATGTCTAGCCGAGACCGTAAGTCTCACCAACCCCAAGCCACAAGATGCCTAATACTCATCCACTAAGGCGTCGAAAATGGGCCCATTTTAGTGTTTCCATAGCAATGCGATTGACATCATAGGTTCTTCTGATTCCCAAACCAATCAAAACACTTAATCTTTGCTAATTTGCAAAATTCCATGGTCAGCCAATCAGAATTCAGTTCCCACCCAGTCTTTGGCAATTTTGCAGAACTGAGCAAATTTATCTTGCACACTAGTTCAAGGATTTTCATCCAGTCTACACAGATTTGGTGGTATTGTAATCAGCAGACCCAGTTGGTCAAAAATTATCCCATGTTTGCCATTTGGCATGTCCACAGGCCACTCTCAAATTGCTTCCCCCCGGCCTATGGAAGAATGGAATGCTTCAGCCCATTGTAACCAATCCAGCACATGATGCCTCATGGCATCGATCATTGGTAAATTAGTTGGCAACTATTTTAATCGATTAGTAGTTTGCGTCCTTACAGTGCTTGCGTAACACGTAATTACGTAAATGTTGCTGGCGCTTCATTTCCAATAAAAGGGCGCTAAACATTTCTATCATGGTGGAGTCAAATTGTGATTTATGTGAAACGACGGATGATACACCTGGTAATATTTCGTTAGGGTCTGAGACAAAGAAGTTAAATGACATATGATTATCTTTCAGTGGCTTAGCTAAACTAGATGTGATGGGAAAGCAGGCAGAAATCAGTCTCGTCTCAACCTTTCTCTAAATAAACTCGTGATTTAACGTTACTGAAGTGAATCTTGGTCAAACTATGCTTATGTCATTATATTCAAGGATTTTATTAGGTTATGTGTCACGAGCAGGCACAGACAGTAGAAAGTGCGGTTTCAGTTCTTTAATGTAAAACTTGCATGCAGATAGGCATGAAAAAATCTGGAAACAGAAACAGTTAGCATTAGCAGACTTACAGAAATGACATTCGCAAAGGGTAAATGTCTGAGTATATACAGATTAGCGTGGTGGCCATGTTGTAGGGTTGCAAGTACTCATGGGAGTTGGAGTTTGAGGCAGGAGCAAATCAACTGATTGAAGAAAAATTGACCAATTAATCAATTCAGAATAATCGTTAGTTGCAGTCCTACAATTGCCTACACCAGCAGTGTACAAATATGCTACAACCCATGCTACCCATTCCAGCACTCCCTGTCCAGTGGCCACTTGCCAAGAGCCTATGCTCCTAACTGCCTATGCCAGCACTACCTGCTGCTACATACAAAGTCAAGTGACAGCATTGTCTCCCCACGTATTGCTGGAATGGGCATCATGGGTTGAAGTAGGCAGTGCTGACATAGGCAGTTGGGATGGCATAGGTACATTGGGTGTGGTTGAAGCAAGTAGAGCTGGATGGGTAGAATGGGTTGAAGTAGGCAGTGCTGGCATAGGCGGCAGTTTGACAGTCAAACCTGCTTTTGCTTTTTGCTTTAGTCAATAGTGCATGGTGTCCCTGTTGGTATATGTACTTGAACCTGCTCATAACCGCTTGCGGTTATATTTGCAGTTTGGATTTGGTTCAAAGGTTCTTGTACCATACCTGTGCAAAATGTAGCTCTTTTTGCTGAGTCACCAACTGTCTGGTGTGCCATCAGGCTGAAACTCTACCTGTCAAATATGGCCGGACACTTAATGTGACTTCGCGGAGTGTGATTTCACTGCATTTAGTAACAAGGCCTCTCTTCCTATTAAGATCATTAGGTTACACTCTCACGCTCTCGATCAAGAATAATGCCACCATCTCTCATATTTCATTCTGGTTTTAATACCCAGCTGTTTCGTTAGTTGGCATACGGAGTGAAAGTGAAATCTGAGGGTGTTCTGGGTTGAGTTGTGACACTCAGTGCGTGTTCTCTTACTGTGGTATGAATATTTTGGGGGTGGGGGGTGTTTCACTCCCTATCTGCATAAAATGTTCATGAATTCTCATTTAACTCGTCGTTCTGATCAAACAAATCCAGAACTCATCCTGGCCAAAAAAATGCATCAATAACTTCCAGCAGTTTACCAAAGGTTGAGGAAATGTTTCTCATGAAATATATTGCAGTGGCAATGGTTAAAATTCCTATGTAACTGGCTTTGTCAGGTTTGGATTGTTGGGTGTGAATGTTAGCCTAAGTTTTTTTTTTTTTTTTTTTTTTTTTTTTTTTTTTTTCCCCTCTTCCCTTTAATGCCTTGGGGGAACTGTAAGAGAACATGTAAAAGTTTAGAATATCCTAGTAAAAACATTTCTGGAACACTTCTCATTGTGGTAGATGCTTTCTGTTTACTTTAAGTAGGCCTACTTTTGTTTGTCATACTGGGAGGAAGCAGTAGTTGCTTGTATTTTGTCAGTGTTGGTGTGTATATAGCAATAATAAATATACCAGTTTTACCATGACATATTTGTTCTGTTTTGCTGTTAGTGATCCGGCCTTGAGAAAATGCAGCCCTGCTAATGTTTGGAAGGCACCATGTTGAACCCTGTAGTGGTTAGCTGACAGGCACTGCACAATCATGCAAGAACTTAAGCCAGACTTAACTTATCTGTGCTGACAGTGACTGTCGGTGTGTGCTAAGGAAGCTGTAGTTGCTGCTGCTTGTTGTCGTCATGTTTATTGCTAGTACATTCCACACGTCTTGATTGGTCCCTGAACTAACTTAAATATGTGGACCTTGGCTTTGCTAAGTGCTGCATTAAATGTGTACCAGCTACTGCCTGTGTGGTTCACTGTTAATTGCTTAAAAAAAAAAAAAAGCCAAAGCCTTTTAGGCCTAGTTGTTCATAAGCCCTAAATATGAGTTCAGTGTTGATTTAATAGGTGTGCGCTGTCCAGTTTTCTCTTCTTCGTACTCGTGCTGGCTCATCTCTTGGGTCTTCAGACACAATTGATCAGATTGCAGCATGTTTGGCCAGCTCGCGTTCACAGAGCAAAATGGTGTAGCAGCAGATCTTTGCTGATGTTGGTAAAATTGTGACTGTGGACATTTTGAAGTTCAGCATTGCAGCTGCCTCTTATTTTAAACATGTAGCCAAACATGGAGAGTCTCTGACACATGAATATTCTAGATGCCTTGAAGAGGCATGACTTATCCTCAGCTCATTCCAGCTGTACTCCTTTGGTACTTGGCCCAGGCACTAGCTTCCTAACAAGCAAGAGCGCACACATCCAGATGGGATTTGTATTAAGGGATTTGTTCGTGACTTTTGGCGTCCTGGGAGGCCAAAAAGACCTGAGCAGAAAAGTGTGTGTGTTAGCTGGCTGCTTCTGTCATCTTACCAGGGTAAGGCCCAATCCTTTGGTTGGCTGGTTTTCTCTTGTGCTTAGTTGGGAAGCTTGTGAGCTGCCAGAGGTGGTGATGATGGGGTTATATAACCCCATCTAAAGCTGTCTCTCTATTTGCCGCTGTGTTTCTCAGGCACTCTTTCTGGGTTTTCTGTCTCATGGAATAAGTCTAAATGTGTGCATGTGCAAAAGGTTTTTAGATAATCAGTTATGCCATTACCAGCAGACTTGTTAATCTTGAATCAATCAGTATAGACTCCGCTCATTTCATAGTTTATCAAGTAGGCTTGTCAGACACTTCCTGGTTGGTGAGTTGTCTGAGTTAAATGAAACTTCATCTGTAAGAAGCATGGCCTTATCTCCACCTGCTCCTCCAGGCATGTCCTGCCCTCCACTGTCCATGGAGGCAAGTTCCACTGTTCCTTCTTGTGGGAGGTTTTACTGTAACTTTGCCAGACTGTCATACAGTGGAGTAGCTGTAGCAGTGGTAGCATACCTGCAACTGATAAAGATGTTCCTGCTAATTTCTGTACTATAAAACGTGTGAACTGCACGGCACGTAATTTGCTTTCCTGTTGCATTTGTGTGCGTCATCACTAGCGTAAGTGTTGTGTAGTACTGCCCGCAACTTGTTTTAGTTGCATCTGTTTCCAGTTAAGTTTGTGACACTAATTATACATTTTTGCTGCAGAACATTTGAAGTAGTTTTGCCTCTGAGAGTCGGTGTCAATTTAGTTGGGTTGTTGGAGACCTAAGTCTTAATGAGGCCACTTTGGCCTTCTGTGTAGTGCTGGCTGCAGTCCACTCTTGCAGATGTGAGCCCACCCTGTTCTGTGTCAACTGATGGCCCAAATGAAAGGGGAGTTAGCAGAATGCCACTGCCACTTTCAGCCTGTATGCCCAAGTGCCTTCTGAAATACAGTGGGGAAAACCTCAAACCATTCTCTTGTGAAGTCCAGGTTTCCTTTTGGCTCGAGTGCTTATTTGCTGTACCAGGTTGGGTGCTCCTTCATAAATGCTGTTTGGTCCCCATTGTCATTTAAGGAGCTCCCATTTGAGGTTTATTATGCACAACACTTCCTGTGGAGTTAGCGGATGAACATGGACAAGTGATACAAGGTGAAATGGAGCAAGGGGAATTTGGTTGGTTGACCAATCAGGGCTTTGCTGACGGTGTGTTCCTTGAGTGGACTTCTGCCTTTTACAGTGCCTCGGCGGCTTTGTTTGTACTGGTGTGCCTTCTACGCTGTTTGAGTGTGGAGCCAAGCCTAGACGCTCTTTTGACTGCCTGAAGTGCAGGGCTCTATTTTCCCATTGTTTGCCTTGTGAGACCTGTGCAGTGGTGCCAGTTGTTGGCTTAGGTCCTGTCGAGAAGCTTCCTTGCAGATTTAGATGGGGTAGCGTGGTGTTGGTGGCTGAAGGGATGCCTTTAACACTGCCTACATGCTGTTAATGTGTAATGAAAGTTGTAATGATTGAAGTAGAGGGTCGGAAGAGTTTGTTTTAATTAAGTGAATTAACTGCTGCTGCCAAATGGGTATTCGTTCTTAGAGAGCCAAACTGCTTGGTGTGTTAACTACTACACACAGGCAGAGCAAATGTGAACAAAAATATATTGTTAGCTGCTTTATGTAAACTAAAAATGGGACATACCAAATCCTTGTATTTCAATGTAGTATTAGCCTAGATCAGTAAAGCTCCTAGGCTGAAATACATCCTAAGATCTGGCACTTGTTTTTGGCTCATTTACCTGCAGGAAACAGTTACCTGCCAGTTGAATTAGTCTTATTTACTGTACACAAGAACCAGTTGTGGAAGATCTTGTTTAATCAATTTGTGTTGGCACATTGTGAACTGAGGTGATCGAGCACACTTCAACAATGGAGTGCCAAGGTTGGTTTTGCTCCTGAGAATCCTCTCATGGGTGTGGGTGGTGAGCAGATCTAGGGCTCCCAAATGGGTTGGAACACACCTTGTCACTAACGCTGGAGCTAAACTGGGCTAGCCCTGAAGTATACTTTTTCAGGTCTTTCACTTCTTGCCATCTTCTGCTCTTAAGTATGGATTTATTTGGCCATTTTCACATCTTGCTTCTCCAGTTTTTATGAACCTCTGCTCATGTTTGTCTTCCTGTTTCCTATTCTGTAATATATATCAGGGGCAGGTTATGTAGAACTGCCGAAAGAGGATGTAGCGACGCACCAAAAAACTTCCGCTGCAGAAGGATTTGTTTTAGGCCAGCCAAGTGACGTTTTCTTTGGGCCGACTGGTACAGCTGTCAGGTTCATGCTTGTTCCCAACTTTAAATCACTTTCTGACTTATCTGTCACTTAAGGGCAGCGAGCCAAAGAATTTCACCCAGGTTTGCTTGCTCATTACATCACATTACTTCCATTAGGTTTTAATGACATGGACCTGACCTCTCATGTTTTCATGTGGTTTTTCTGACAAGATGGGACTGTAGTACTGAAAGTGAGAATTGCACAGCCTGACATTTTCTAGTCTGCTCTCTAGACTTGAGTCTTTTTTTTTTTTTTGGAGGAAAGTGAGCAGCTTCCATGTACATCTGCCAGCCCCTTACTTTCATGCACAGTGGTCCTGAGTATTATGAAAAGGTGCCTTCTCTGACAGGTTGTGGTCTGATGATGGCAACGCTGTCTTTCAGGTGGTATGGCCAGGAGAAGGACTACAATGTCCTAGTTATGGATCTGCTAGGGCCCAGCCTGGAGGACCTCTTTAACTTCTGTTCTCGCCGGTTCACCATGAAAACTGTCCTCATGCTTGCTGACCAGGTAAACCGCTAGCCTCCCAGCTGAATTGGGAATGCTATTGTGTGTCAGACATACGACTGAAATGTTGTTCCCCACAAATTAAACTGAGCTGTTTGTCTTTGCAGATGATCAGCAGAATCGAGTATGTTCACACAAAGAACTTCATCCACAGAGATATTAAACCAGACAACTTCCTAATGGGTATTGGTCGGCACTGTAATAAGGTAAGTCCCTGGGATCACTTTGTAGGCCTTGTAGAATTGCCAGCTCCAACTTGGTGATTTCAGCTATTGGACCATTTGCTGGAATGTCGCCTTGTGGTTTGGAATTTGCACACGTGCAGGTTTATGCCACCTGAGGAATAAAATCATTTCCACGTGGAATATGTCTTCCTCTGTAAATTCATCCAAAAACTTTTGGCCAATATGAAGCACTAGTCTGAAGGCAGATTTCTAGATTTGTTACCTAGATGACCTAGTTTGTTTCCATGTAATTTTTCATATGGCGTTGGTACAGGAATGTTTTTGTGCAGCACACTGTTCAAGTTGACAAGTGACAGGTTTGTTTGTGTCATTTGGTGTCATTTTGGGCGTGAAATGAGACAAACGGATTGGCTTCCTTGGCCCTTTTTTCCCATGGAAATGAAGAAAAAGCTTCTGCATGACCTGTAATCCCGCTTTCCTCCGCAGAGAGTCGTTTGCCTTTCATTTTCCCCATGCCGTCCACCATACTGAAAGTTGCCTGAGTTTTGGTTTTGTTAAACATCGTTATCTGAGGCCTTGCAGACAGGCAACATTTGGCGAAGTTAAAGCATGATGTACGTTCAGGGCTGATGGGACGGCGGCTGCCCCTGTGCCCTCGCGCATAGAGCGAGATGAGAGGCAGAGACGATACGTGACAGGTGCTGCTGTGGAAGCCTGTACTACCATTTTTGGCAGTGCTGTTTGGACCTGGTTTACCATTGTGTGTTTGTGTGAATGCCAGTCTCAAGCTTTTGTTTATGCACATGTTCAGTTATCACCTCATTTTTTTTAATTTTATTTTTTAAAGCTAAACCTGAATCTGGCAACACTCCCCACCCCCCCACCACGGTCACACACAGATTGACACCCTGGACACATAGGGACGCTCAAGCCCGGTGACCCGTCAGACTCCCCAAATGAGTCTTGTCTGAGCTTCTTGGGTCCATGTCCCTGTCCTCTGGAGTCACCTGCTTCTGTCATCAGTCCTTTGGCTTTCTCTTCGTCTGTTTCCGTCACATTGGATGCTGACTGCTTTTTTTTTTTGGCTGTGTCCATATATCGCCCAGTCCTGTGGGTACAATCAGAGGATGCTTGGGAAATCAGACTCCAAATGCTGATTTTAATGATTATTCCTGCATATCCTGGATATGATGCACAGGGTACCGAAAATCTGGACTTGCCCAGGTTAAACGTTAATCATCCCTAATCCCAAATATGTGCCATAGGTCAGTGTTTTGTTCCTCTCCAGTTTCCTGCTTGGCCAAACTGCCAGCTATATCCAGCACAGATGATGCTTTGCCAATTCTGTTTGCCCTTCCAGCCCACTGATCCATGCAGATGTCGCCCCTCAGCAGACGTAATGTCTGTCCATCACTTTTTGCTAACACACTTTGGCCTTCTGTCAGCTGCTTTCTATGTGTTATGGAGACGCTCAGCGTCACATCATTGCAGGCTGCCTTTTCCCTCTGAGCTGCACCCTCGAACCCTGCAGTGCAGAGCCTCGGACTACCACAGCAGCTGTCCTTACTAAAATCCACATCTACGTTTGGGGTCATGCTCTTGTTTGCATGCTTTTTTTTTTTTGTTCACGCTATGTGGGCCATGCTGCCTGTTGAGGCTACACCAGAGGTTGCCAATATTCTACCCTCTTCCTCACTGAAGGTGTCACCTTTTCAGTGCCATCGTGATGACCTGTGAAAAGCTATTCCTTTCAGTTGTGTTGCTTCTGCTGGGGATGCAGGGAGACAGTGGCTATGAGTCTGGGTGGCTGCATTGGCTTGGGAAAAGTGTCTCATGCCTTCGTGGAGATGAGTGGCTTGTAGGGCCTGGCCTGAGAACGAGCCCTCTTTAACCCTAGTTGTGCCTGGTAAGCCAGCTGTGGTTAACATAGTTCCAGACCCAGAGTGAGTGTTCTCCCACAGTCCTAGGGGACGGTACTCTGGAAAGGTTGTGATCAGATGGCACTACTAGTGTTAAATGCTGGATCACCAGACAGACATGGGGGGTCTGTATCTTACTGGTAGCCGTGAGTAGGTGATGGGGTAAACAGTTAAGATTTGCAGATTTACCCCAACTCCCACCCCCAGGCCAGATGCACAACATGCACTGGAAGAATCTGTATACAGCGCAGATGCCAAAGCAGTGGATTGTGGGCTCTTTCTCTGTCTCTCTCTCTCCCTCTCAATGAGAGTCTGGAGATCAGTAGAGCTCTAGTTTTCTGCTGGAAGCTGCTTGCTCGTGGGAAAGGAGGATGGCCTTAGGCTTCTTCCTCCTCCTGCTCTTCCTCTTCCTCCATTCTTTTCCTGAGCCTTGGTGTTGCCTGTCTGCGCTGGCCGTCTGGGGTTTTCAGCAATACTGTTTGATGCACTGCACCCTCTATTGTCTGTTCAGTGTTTAGAATCTCCAGTGGGGAAGAGGAAAAGAAGCTTGGCTGTTAGTTCTTCTCAGGACCCATCTTTCTCAGGATTAAACCAGGTCTGAAACCACAACCGCCTCCTGATCACCTCCCCCACCACCCCCAGTTTTTTGTTTTGGATTTCTCATTTTTGTTTTTTGGTGCTTAAACTTGACCAGTAAACATTAACACTTGTTGGCATTTAATCCAGACACACATGCTAAACAGATTAGGGGATTAACATGTAATCCAGATTGCAGGCACCTGTTTAGGTGAAGGTTCTAGTGAAGTTGTGCAGGTGCAGAGGGATTATCTGCAGTATGTGGAGTGTTACCCTTTTGCGGTCGTCTTTGCCGCTTTGAGGTGTCTTGGGGTGGATAAACCTCCCTGTATCTTGAATAAGGTCTGCCGACATTGTGTCCCTACTTTGCTTGTGTTAGGGTGTTTTGGGGGCGTGGGACAGGGGTTGAGGCTTCAGTCTCCACTGATGCAGAGATTTCAGTGAAGCCCTCTGCAGTGCTGCTATTGGTCGCTTGAAATTTAAGGTGGTCTTTTGCCGGGGGGTGGGGTCCTCAAGCTTTTATTCCAGTCCCAGGTGTCCTGGAATGGGCCTTGGAGCAGTGCCTTGATCGTGGCGGGGAGTCGGGGAGGGTTTTTGTCTAGCTGCTGCTGGGTGTGGAGAAGCAAAGCTCTGGAGCTGCAAAGCTGGAAAGGGTGATGTTGGGACCCTGGGCGGAGGGCGGCTGTCCTCAGATTCTTTATCAGCCACCTTTCCTCTCTGGTCTGATCGCTTTTGGCCAATGTAGGCTACATAATCTCCTGCTGTTTGTCTGCATGTGTGTGTGAGTGAGACCCCTAAACATTATCTGAGGTGACTTAACCTATCCTGATAAGGTCACATCTCATATTCACTGCCTGAATTCTGGCCCTCAATATACATTTCTGTACCTCCTACTTAAGGTTTTTATTTTTTGTGTTGCAGAGCTTGTCGCAACCAAAATAGTGACCCATGTTCTGACGTTTGAACTGCTCTGCTCTGTGCTGTCTTTTTTTTTTTTTTTTTTTTTTTTTTTTTTTTTTTTTTTTTTTTTATAGATTTTTCTTTTTTAAATTTTTCATACATGAGCGGTGGTATTTGCTCCCACATTGCTATTCTTTTTTC
>JAACJT020000002.1:21877849-21891529 GCA_009936485.2 Gymnarchus niloticus
TTGTTGCAGAGGTTGTCCCATCCAAAATAGTGCCCCCTTTTTTGTCGTTTTTATTGTTTTGTTTTGTGCCTTTTTTTTTTTTTTTTTTTTTTTTTTTTTTTTTTTTTACCAAGGAACTGTTCCTCACTGACTATTTACCCAGTATGTAAGAACATGTTGCCTGGGATGTGCTCTTCTGTTCGCACTGTACTGTTAAGTGCACTGTGTCTAACACAGTGGACTATCACCATGTGATTTGCTGAGGAAAGGCTGAACAATATTTCTTAGCATAGGTGTGGATCCATGCTGCACTCACTGCCCGACATATGCGAAGTGCACTCAGTGGCCCCTAATTAGGACCCCCCCTTATCTCCCCAGAACCACTGCAAGGCTAGGTGGGTTGTCTTCTGTGAACTCCTTCGTGAGCTGCTTGCACTGAGCTGTTTCTGCAATGGTGGCCTTCCTGTTAGCAAGTCTGGCTGTTCTGTCGGGGCATCTTCAGCTGCAGAGCTGGTTGGGTGGATGGCTCATGTTCGTTCTCTGTAAACTCTAGACACTGTAATGTGTCAGAATCCTAAGAGAGTGGCAGTTTCTGAAGTGCTGACACCAACAATCACATGGTTTAAAATTGCTTCCATTGGGTGTCTTGGCCCTGTTTGTGTGTTGTATTCTGCTTCACATTTGCTGTATGTATGCACAAATGAGCAGGTGTACCTAATGTGGATTGGTCACAGATTATAAAATGAACTTGTCAGATGTGTTGAGTATTGTGTTGAATGTAGTAAGTAGCACACTAGCTGTTTGCCACCTTTCTGCTTCCTGTAATACTTGTTCATTGCCTGTCTGTCCCTGGTAGCATAAAATGGTTTTTGCAGTCACTGAGTGATGTGATATAGGATCAGGTTTATTAGCAACTTTAAACATATTAGTGATTGGTGTTTGCTTAAGCCAATGCAGTTAGTTGGAATATTAACACCAGTGGCTTAATTTGGAAATCAAATTTTCTCATGCTGGCAAATTGGATGGACCCTTTGATCATAAGTGAGGATTTTGCACCCTTCAAAGACATGCTCTTCCCTAACTCGGACAACTGAACACTCCCTTTGTTCCCAGCAGCTCAAATGATGAAAAGTGCTTTGTAAATATATTCTCAGCTCTTATTCTGATACTTGATTTGTGCTGCTGCGGAAGGGGCTTGTTTAGCTGAGATTCCTTGTTGTTCTAGGGCAGCATGTTGCATTTTTCCACTCTGGTTGTGTCGGGGCACAGGCTGCTATTTTGGGTTACCTTCATAAGGCCACATCATGTATTTATAGATACCGAAATGTTCCATTCTCTCCCCTTGCTACTGCAGCTTGGGGCTTAGAGGTGGTGGTGGTGGTGGTGGAGGAGGAGAGCAGTTGGAGGACTCCGTATGGATGGTGCATTGAGGAGACTCTCCTGTGTTGGACGTCTCCTATAGGAATGTCATCCTGAAGCCACACACTTGATGTAACTTACCCTGTCAAGGGAAAATAAGATTTGAATCCCAGTGTCAGCTCAGCGAGCAGGACTGCAGCTAAGTGGTTCGGTTCATCTGCTTGGCTGGGGTGGGTGACTCTCTAACTTGGGTACCTGGTCTGAGCTGTGCTGTAGGCCTCCGCTTGTGAGAGCTCACCCCTCTGATGCGGGTGAGAGATGAAGGATGTACTGACTTGTGTTGAGGTTTGACCTGCACTGTCTGCTGGATGCCTTTCATATCATTTTGATTCCTTCCATCTCCCGCTTACTAAATTGGGAGGAGGTTTTCCATTCATCTGTATGCCAGTTGGGCTTTTTTTTTTCCCCCCAAAGGGACCCTCAGGGACCGAGAGGAAACTTGGCAAATTGGACATAAAGCATGAAATTAGAATTGGGTGATGAGCAGATCATGTTTCCCCAATGTACATGGGTTTGTGTTTCTCTCCTCTAGTTGTTCCTCATTGACTTTGGTCTGGCCAAAAAATACCGAGACAACAGGACACGGCAGCACATACCTTACAGAGAAGACAAAAACCTGACCGGCACGGCTCGCTACGCCAGCATCAACGCTCACCTGGGCATCGAGCAGAGGCGAGTTCCGGGAGTGCCTGATGGCCATGTCTCTACAGTGCCTGTGTGGTGGTAGACTTTCCCAAAACTCTGCCTCCATGAAATATGCTGTGACAATAGCCTGCTTTTTTTTTTTTTTTTTAAAACTTTGAGTGCCAGCCCTGTGCTCGTTAGTCCAAGATGTCTTGCATGGCAAAGTCTTCCACCGACCCAGATTCCTGTTGCAGTGCCCTAACACTGTATTTAGCCCAAGCTGCAGTCCCCTGCTTTGACAGTGGGATTTGGTGCAGTTTGTGAGAACTCCTTCACGAGTATGCCGACAGGCCATTGGTCAGGTGCCCCAACCCCTCCTCACCTGCCTTATCTACTTCTAAATCTTGCTGCTCCAGTATGTGTCTTCAATGTAAATGAATTTCCTTTGTTTCTCCTTCCAGTCGCCGTGATGACATGGAGTCACTAGGATATGTCCTCATGTACTTCAACAGAACCAGCCTGCCCTGGCAGGGATTAAAGGTATGCTGCACTGTGCTGACACCTTGTAATTCCTATATCGCTTAATGCTGGAACGATAGAAGCTTTACTCATTAGCAACTCAGTACTTGGTCATTTACACATTTTAAAATACCTACATACATGGAATGAGGCTGTGGGATATTAGCTGAGTAAAATTGAAAGAATTGATCTAAAATGGTTACTCCAGGTCACTGAACATTGCCCTGTAATGATGGGACAAATGAGGCTTCTAAGTCCATGGTGGGTGAGAGTATCCTGAACTAGCCAATCAATCAGCAGCATTAATTTGTGGTTCTGGAGGATCCCACCCCCGCAGGTTTTGAAGCCTTATTTGTCCCATCAGTAGCACCTGCTTGTTCAGGTGGGCTGTGGTGGGTGTCTGTAGCATTGGATGTCTGCCCGTCTGTGTAGCACATCCCTTTCATTTTTCCCTCTGCATGTACCACAGGCTGCCACAAAAAAGCAGAAGTACGAGAAGATCAGCGAGAAGAAGATGTCAACCCCAGTGGAGGTCTTGTGTAAGGTAAAGGTCTTCATGCTATTTTGTAGGTGGTTCACATCCCGTCTAAAACGACATCATCCTTAATCCCATGTTCTGCTGCTTTTTAGTATAGCTAGTTGTTGTGAAACCAGTTAGTGTAAGATTAAAGCAGAACATTAGTCGATATTGAACTGCAGTAATGCTTGTGCAGTGCGCTTTTCAGACACTGATACTCATTAACATGTATGACATCAGTCTTAAGGCCAGGACATGCTTCTCTGCGCGTGGTGGTGCGTGTGTTCAGTCTGAGCAGTCCGCACTTGGCTGTTTCCATGCTCCTGTGCATTTGGTTCTCCAAAAGTCACCTGAGATGCTTGTGCGAGTTTGTGATGAAATGTGTGCACTTCGCAAGGAAGGAAATTTTGGCCTGCATGCTGTCACCTCTACGTTTTGCCTGGGTCTGTCCACAATTATGTCAAAGTGACATCGTTTTGTCTGGCTGGCTGGACCTGTGGGAGTTCATGTGTGAATGGTATGATCCTATGGACCTTGCCATTCAGCTCTAGCCCTGTTTTGATTTCCAGAGGATTTCTACCATGTCTGGCCTGGATGTTCTGTAGAACATGTTACAAAAGTGGCCAATCCCAAAGCACAGGGTATAATGTTGGTTAGCTGTTTGCCTTGAATAGTCCTTACCACACTTGGGGAGGGTCTGAGTTTTATAGCTGACTTGGGAGCCCTTCCTGTATACCTTTAATGAAGTACCTGAGCAATTACTTCATATAGATGCATCAGTCCCTCCAAGACGTCTTTGACCCGCATTTGTATGCGATGAACATGCTAGCAAATCTGCTAAATGCAGCCTTGCTCTGCATGGTGCTTTGGGGCTGTCTGGCATAAGAATTGTCTAATATGTTCATGTGAACACACCAGCTGAGTATTATCTGCTAGCTAACCTCACCACAAGGGCCAGGGCTCTATAGTGTGGTGTTTTTACCCCTTGTGAATGACAGAAATGTTTTCATATTTGTATGCTAACTTTTAAAATATGAAATTGTATTTGTCAGAGAAAACTGATGAAGGCTCATTTGGGAGTTACAGGATGTGAGTTGCGAGTACTGAAATGGAAGACCTGCGTCTAAGTGCCCTGTAAGGCTGTAGAATGTTTAGTGATTGTTACACAGCTTCAGTGTTAAATTCAAACACTCGTATGCTTATCGTCTGCATCTCATAATTCGAACTGATATGGAGATTAACAGAAGTGTTCGTATTATACCCGCATTTCTGTTCTACAAAAATGTCACCTTCTAAATGTACAACCTTGAATGGGGCACCACATACAATATCAGGGGTGTAATGTAGCATGTGGCTTTGAAGTTCTTTATTGCACTATTTGCTAGCAAAGAAAGGCCAGGAAGAACAAAATGTGGCAGGGTTTCAGAAGGCTGAGAACAAGCAAGTTTGTGAACCCAGTAAACTCCTTGCTTGTTTGCACAGCAGTATTGGAAGAGAAAATGTGGGCATGTTAATGCAGAGTTTGTCAATGTCAGAATACCCTGTGAATGCTGGTGTGACCCATCCTGTCTGTCTTGCCCAGGGTTTCCCTGCTGAGTTTGCCATGTACCTGAACTACTGCCGTGGGCTGCGGTTTGAGGAGGCGCCAGACTACATGTACCTGCGACAGCTCTTCCGCATTCTCTTCAGGTAAGCAGTCCCTCAGCTTGCCTGTTGCCACATGGGTGCAGAAGCCAGTGGGGTGAAAGTCAAGTAAAATGTTTTCAGCCATGAGTCATGGTTTGATTTCAGCCTTTGTCCAAAAGTGCAAGGTTTTTACTGCCTTGCTTTTTGAAAGCAGGTGGCTCCTGTTGGCTTCAGAGGTCTGAAGGTGCAGCCATGGCCTGCATTCTCAGGACACACCAGACTAACATTTTTCTTGCTGGTGTTTCATACTTGTCACTTAAGGTCACTATGCTCTTGTTCCCACAGGACCCTGAACCACCAGTACGACTACACCTTTGACTGGACCATGCTGAAGCAGAAAGCAGCCCAGCAGGCAGCCTCCTCAGGGGGGCAGGGGCAGCAGGCACAGACCCCCACAGGCAAGCAAACTGACAAACCCAAGAGTAACATGAAAGGTTAGTAGCAAACGGCCAAGCGACGTTTTCAGTGCAAAAACGGAGACACCAATTGTTCTACTGTGTTCTTTTAAGTATAAAGGTTCATGACAATGAATTTGGAACATTCTCTCCCTCCAAAATTAAAAAAAAAAAAAAAAAGGTATTAGTTCAAGGAGACACCCAAAAAATTCAATTGGTCTGTCTTACGGATGCAAAGACGTCCTTGGGACATTTGACTACTAACTTTAAGCAGTGTCTTATTCTTTGGGCTGGATGGGTGATTTCTTCTCTGGGTATAAAACTCAATGATCCCTTTTTTTTTTATTTAACTGCTTTCCAAATGGGCTGAGTGGATAGACTTGTCTGTCCCTGTTCCTGGATCTAACACTTGTTCAGTTTTACACTGCACTGGAATCACTCTAACCATGTTGTAACAGTGATCTTCCTACTGTGAAATCCTCTATGGGGGGCAGACTCTAATGGTCATGGGCACACCTCCTCCCTGAGGGACACAAAGTGATGGTCTCGATGTGACTTAACGTTTTGTTCAATTTCAGTTGCAGGTACCCCTTTCATGTATGATCATGGTCCAGCTGTTTGGGTGGACAGTTACTGCACCTTCTGTTAGGCGTGCATGGGATTTCATCCTGGACTCTGATCAGATTTAAAACTCAAGGACAGTGAGGCTGCTTCGGTGTTTGACGGCAAGCGGCCCCCTGCGTAGCAGCTCCCGTGTGGCTGATTGAGCTGCTGTTAAGCTGCGGCTGCGCAGAGCTGCTGCACTGCAGTTTGACCAAAGACTGAGACCTAGCTGCTCAAGTTCTCTTATTGGTCTGCTTCTCTCTCTGTGTGTGTGTGTGTGTGTGTGTGTGTGTGTGTGTGTGTGTGTGTGTGTGTGTGTGTGTGTGTGGAGAGAATGAGAAAGCAGCTTGTGCAGCCTTCTGCTCTGCCTGCCAGAAGGGCACAGTTGATACTGAATCTTTCCCATAATGTCCTATTATGAGGAACAGGCATCACAGACGCCCTCAAGCTGTCAGTAACATACCTGCGTCTGTGCTGTTTTAGCTTACCGCCTTCCAGCGGGTTTTCATCAGCAGCTTCTCTGCTCCTTCGTGTTCAGTGTAGATGGCTGTCCCGATGAGGCCATGCCCTCTGACACTGCTTCTTGACGTCCCCAGCACGCACTGGGAGACCCTCACAGGCTGTAGTCTAACTGGGGCACAGTTAGTGAGTGGTTTATGTCGAAGCCGCCCTTGTATCATAACCCAGGAACCCTGGCCTGCAGAAGTTCCACAACCATTGTTAATGGAGGCTGCACTTAAAGCAGCACCTGAAATCTTGCATGATCCATTCCTGTCTGAGGATGAGAACCATAAAATAGACTGAGGTGGTCGTGGAGGTAATGACAGCAGGGTGGTGTTCATCCTGCAGTGAAGCGGATGTGACAGGGTGGTGTCCTGTTCCTGCCGTTAGCGCCCTCTAGTGTGTGCAGCTCCACTTTTTTCATAAAATCAAGGTGTCGCCAAACAATTCCTTTTGTCTGGCTACCCTAGTTGATGTGGCCATCCTCTTAACACACTTCTACACATGAAGGCAGATTGGCTCCATGCTGCCCAATGCCAGCCAGACACTGAAGGTGCTACCTCTGGGGGGGGGGGCGTTAGGATTAACTGTTTACTTGGACACCATTTTGGACTGGTCCTCTTATTAAATTGACAAAACATTACTGCCATTGTCAGTGCTTTGTTTCTGGTCCTCCGGTGGAATTTTACAGTGGCAGTTTCAGTGTGATGCATTTTCACAGGTGATGCTTCCTGAAACCTTAAGCCATTTACTTCCTGGTTGGTCTGTCACGTCTGCTCCTGTCCTGTTGCAGATGTGGTGATTGGCTCTGCACCTTCCCTCGCTCAGTCAGGAATGAGCTTCTGCTGTCTGTCTTCTGTAACAGACTTCTGACTGCTTTTGAAGTTTGAAAACATCACTACTAAAATCCAAATCAGAGATCTAAGCCTAGGATTGGTTACATTTTCCTGGTCTCTTAAGGCTTCTTCAACCTGCGGTTGTTACTTTATGCAGGTTTAGACATGCCTGTGGCAGAGGTGGGTGCACTGACTGCTTGTGGAGGTTTGGGTGGGGCATTACCTGTTATGGTCCCTTCATCACCCTCCCCCAATCCTGAATCATCTCCTACGTGAGAGTGGGGGTGCGGTGCCTTGGCATGTACGGAGAATTGAGCAGACCTCTGGGACCTGTTCAGCATATTTGGTCTCCTGAAAATTTTAAGGGAGATGTTAAGATTGTCAGGCTCGCGATGTGGGATGGCGGCGTGGGGCAGAATACTGTCATAGTGCCATGTGTTCTCTCGTCTCTTTCTGGAAACGGTCAGCTCTTCATGGCCTGACAAACTGCTGTAAAACAGTTGCCATAGGACCCCCCTCCCAAGTGAGCTTTAATTAAGCTAAATGCTGTGCGAAAGCATGCCGCCCTCTTTGGGTAATTACTGTTTTGCTGTTTACAACTCACCAGATGTTTAAATTGAAGTGGTTCTGTCATGAAACTGGTCTTAAGATCTCTTCCTGATGTGGTATGGTGTACTTGCAGACCATTTTGAGAAGTTGGTTTCGAAATTTTTAGAATTTGAGTAACTCCTATTTAGTGCCACACACAGTCTCTAGTCTCTGTCGTGATTTTAAATAATTCTGAAGACTATTCAGTCATCTTACGGCTCATACCCTGGAAATAACTTTCCACCACAGTACCCAGCAGTTCCTTCACCTCCAGTGGTCACCTGAGCCCAGGCTGGTCTCATGAGGGTCTGATGGTGTCTCCATGTTCCCATCATACCTGGGAACTCTTTCTGGGGGTACTGCCTGCATGGCCCCATTCGATCTGCCCCACTTCGACAAACGGGCTGCCACGTCAGAACTTATTTTGGCTGTGATGGATTGTGTCGTAACCCTGGTCCCTCCCCCATTGTCTCCTGCAGGTTTCTAAGCATTAAGACAATGAAGTTGAGTGAGAAGGGTTGAAGAAGGACCTGCGTTCCGATCACCCCCGGATCTTGGATCAGTTCACCAGAACCCGCCAGGCATTGTGGGCAACCATTCCCCACCCCCACCCCATCCTGTTAAAGAACTTTTTGTTCTGTATACTATACATGTAATTGCTATATATATATATATGTATATATATATAGATAACATGCACAGCATCTATCTATATATTGGTTTGTATATACTATATACACATAGAAAGCGGCTTAGTTATGAAGCTTTGAAGCTGTAGCCTTTTCTATCGTCCTGTTCCTGGAGATCGCTTCCCTTTATCCCTTCCGACCTGAAGTGTCTAAAATGGTTTGCTCACAGACGATGTAACTGCACATGCCAATGTTAGCCTGAGCCGGCTGCTCGGCCTGCTCCCACGGGGTGTGCTCCTCACCGTCGGACGCCGCCGCCACATCTGACACGTTCCCTTCTGCCCTGTCCGGCCCTCTTCCACCTTCTCGAGAGATTAAAAAAAAAAAAAAAAAAAAAAAAATGTGGTGATATTAGGACTTTCTCATTGTCATGAATGAATGAATTGGTGTATTCTGGATATCACTAAGCAAACATTGGGTTTTTTGGTTCATAAGTCATCAAGACTCTGCCTGCTGACGTGCTAGAGGAGCTTCATATGTGAAGATTTAAAAAAAAAAAAAAAAAAATTCTAGTGACTACTAGGTTTCTATTTAGAGCGCTGCATTTACTCTTGTACTTGGTATACTGAAGGCTAAAGCGTATAAACACCACAGAGCATATTCATTACAGATTAGGCATCACTTGACTAAAACCTGTATGTAAATTGCTTAGATAAATTGTATGCCACAGCAACCTTGGTTACTCCTCCTTCTTTGGAAACGTCAACATGAGATGGAGAAACACACCTGTTAGTTCCTCTTATGGCCTCAATGTTCAGTTGGCTCACAAGCACACTCCCCTTTCCTGTTATTTTGTATACACTTATACATTTTTATCAGTAAGAATTTAACTTTTTTTTTTTTTTTTTTTTCCCTGCTTTCTAGTTGTCTTTTCCCTCTTTGATCATTTTGGGGAAAGGGGGTTTTGTTTCTTTCTGTCGGAAGTCGAGATTATAACTTAAACTGTCTGGGACTTCCTCTTTGAGGTTGAATATCGCTGCTGTTTAGAGTGGCGACTCCCCCCTTCCTTTTTTTTTTGTTTTTTTTTTTTTTTTAAATTAAAGGTTTGGAGGGTTCTTTTCTATATGCTTTTAAGTCTTGTAAAGAAGCAAGATTATTTTGAATTAATCTTTCAGCCTTTAGCCACCCAAGATGCACACCGGTAACTTGTTAGCTGGCTACGGTGATTCCCTCTTACCCCTTCTGACCCAGCTTAAAGTATTTTACTGCTGGACATTCTATAAAAGTGTAATTTATTCCCTTTTAGCATGTCAGAATAAATTAAAAATGACTTGTCAGAACCATTGTCCCAGTCTCTAATTTTGATAAAGGAAAGTGTCTGCTCTCCTGGCCTGCGTATAGTTGGCCACCTCTGTTTGTTGCTAGCTTTGTTTGCTTCTGTGGCAGCCAGTGAGTCGTTAACCTGTTTTAGATTGCCACACAGCCTGAGCAGTCAGTCAGTGCTCTTTATCCCATGAAAATGGTAGGTTCAAGACTGCGTTTATTCATTTGGAATCATTGGTTGGGTTTTGTTGAGGCAGAAGGGACCGTTTGAGACTGGTGCAGAGCTTTTGCTGTTATAAAAGCAGTTCCTGTGAAATTTTGTTGTGGGGGTTAGTTGTAGGTGCTTGTGGTGGTGTTTATAAAAAAAAATAAAAACTTTCAGCATTTATATCTGTAAATATTAAAATGGCTTCAAATAGCAGTTGTGGAAAATGGTTTAATTGTACTAGTCCTACTTGGGCCTGGGGGGAGGATGAGTCGACCGGCTTTGGTCTTTCCTGTGTGACCCCAACAGAGGCCCCTGTATTAGGTGACCACCCCACCTCAATGCTGAGGCTGTCAATCCTCATGTACGGTGGCTGGTGTCCAATTCACGTGATTGTAATGATACAGGAAAGTTCGGGTGTCTGAACACAAGCTGCACATCCACTCCAGCTGTAGTTTTGTATGTTTAAAATTTTCCCTGCTTTAAATTCTCAGGGGCAGGTGTTTGTACCTCCTAATTGAACTGTGATTAAGAATAGTTCCCCCACCACTGGGGAGCCACCCTTGACAACAGCTTCTATGGGAGAGGGATAAACAGTTGCACATGCTAAATGTGGATGCAGGAGACTACAGCAAATCATCTCTGTCTTGAGCCCCAACGGCTGCCTCGTTGGTGTGCAGTTTGACCCATCAGCACAATGCCACTGAAAGCAGGGGTGGGGAATGTGCTTAAAGGTTATACTGTCTTACCTCAGCACCACAGGCGGGGGTGTTGCAGCACTGCTAGAATAGTCCTGCTCCCAGAACCCTACTCACAAAAGAATAGCAAGCATTTGACTTAATGCTTTAATACCAGATGCCTGGAACACTCCTACAGGTGAGTCCTTACACAATCACGATGCTAAGAACTGACTTCAGAAAGTCTCCCGAATCAATTGTTTCTGTGCAAGAGTTAGAGGAAAATATTGGCGCACAATATTTCCAGTGGTAATTTCTGTATTTCACTCACTGTATCAATAATCAACCTAAATGTTACTGCTGTTTGGAGCCTTTCTAACCGCTGCCTCCTACTGGCATGCATCCCTTTGTCGTTCCTACTTCCTGTTCGCTGTCTTTCTGCTTCGTTCCCCTTAATATTTCACACCAGCTGTTTGCAGTCATTTAGAGCGTTATGTTGCAGCTGTCTCCCTCTTAAGCCCCTGTGCTGGAATGCAGAATGACCCTTTGGAGACGTACGAGTGTCAACGTTGTGTCTCCAAATCTTTGACGCCTTTAGCCAGGCTGCATCTACAGTGTGCCGTGAAGGGCGGATTTTCTTCTGGTCAGCCTAGCTCTGGATGACCGTGAATGGTTTATGATAATGGCTGACCACTTTGTCCATAGTGAGAATAAAGCATGCAGGAAGCAGCTGTATGCAAAAGGACAGGGGCGTCTAGACAATGTAGCAGATGGAAAATGCGGAGGAGGCTTACGACGTCACATGCTGACTGAGCTTGGGGGTAGGATGGCAAGGATATTCTCTTTGGCGGTTGTGCGGTTCAGGACCTCAGAGAGGCACACAAGGCTGCTATTCAGTCACTTTAAGCAAGTGCTGTGTGCAGAGAAAATGGCTGCCTTTAATTCTCCCTTTGAAGTCGTTATCTGCAGGGTGGCTTACGGGGTCTGGCGTCTGTCACCTGCTGGCAAACCAGCATCCACAGAGGTTTTGAATTAATTTTAATCACGCTACAGTTCTACATGGAGTACTGCGGCAGCGCCAGGTGCTGAGTAGCCCCTCTGAAAGAGCAGAGAAACACGCAATGTAATTACATGGTACGAGGAGGAGCATCCTCTCTTTAGTACGGTACCCTTCACTGTCAAGCACACGCCGTATCAAGGGAAATGCGGGCTGCCGTAATATGGAAAGAGCTCCATATCTTACTGCTGCTATCATTAGTAGGACCTCGGCTATTCCTCAGTGAGTGCTTTTGATCCGTTAGGGTATTTCTATTACTTTCTGCACTTGTGAAGAACGTCCAGCTGTTTTAAAATCACGACGTTTTCCTAACTTCCTGATGTTATCGGTGACCCCCCCCCATTCGTAGCGCCACAAGTTGCACCGCGCTGGCCATATTGCGGGGGGGGGGGGCTTTATTTTAACACTTGTTCCAAAAACAATGCATTTAAACAAAAGATATCTGTATGGAGACAGTAAACAAAGGCACACGGATTCGCTTGGCCTTCCCCCCCATTTGGCCCATTGTTTCAGGCAGACGTGTCCGGTGTCGTTTCCAGGAATGTGCGCCGGGATCGGGACTCGGGTCTGAACAGGAAAGGGAGGAAGGCGCGTTGCTGCCTGACTAAATGACTGGCAGCCCTTACATGTGAGAATAGTTAGTACTTGTAACTATAAGTATTGTTATTTTAGAGGTAAGATTTGAGGAGGTCCCCCGTAAGCGGTCCTATGCTCCCAAATCGAATGATGCGTGGAAAAACGCGAAGTGTACATAGCGGTATGAACATTGTCAAATTAAACGGATAATCCTGGTCGTTATTTAATCTGTTTCGCTGTTACCCAGGCCCCATGTCGCGGCCCTGAGCCCCCTTGCGGGTCTTCTGAAATTGCATCCATCAATTAATCCGCATTTCATTTCGAGTCGGTTTATATTCATAAAGCTCATTTCACGACACGGTTTTATACTAAAGTTCTGAACAAAGAATCAAGAAGCAGTAGGCTGTATCTCTTCTTGATACGGTTTAGCATGTAAATGAATAATTAAGAACGCCAAAAAAAAAAAAAAAATGACGGTGAAAAGGAATTAAACTTCCAAAAAATCTCCAGGTGTAAGGTCACCCGGTTTAGGATTTAAGCATGAGGACTGACTACAGCCATCAATCCAGGAAAATACACGTACCGTGGCTATAGATGCAATTATGTGTGTGTACTGTGAGAACTTACAGGGAGTCTATTTTAATGGTGATAAGATCTAATTTACACATAGCGTGCTGTACTCTCAATGCATTTTCAAATTTTTAATTTATTGATTTGGTGAAAGTTACTAGAAGTGCATGTATGTACATTAGGGTGGTCCGAAATCATAAGAAGCCTCATTTGATTTGAGACACTGTGTCCTTGTACTGTTTACTGCAGAGAATGTGTGGATAAAATTTTACCTGCTTAGTCCCGAATTTAGTGGTCGCCCAAAACTCCTCTGCACCAACACAACTGAAGTGAACCATATTTGACCATTTGACGGCGGATATCCTACAGCATGAAGCATTTAAGTGAATTTATTACAGGCCTACATCTACACAGAGAAAAACAAAAGAAACATCAGTTTAACTAACTGAAATTCCCCCCAACCATCAGTCCTAAAACTGAAGGCATTTACATATTAGGTTTAAATTACAAGAAAAACAGATTTTGCAAATGAGGGCATCTTGTGATGCTTTGCAACCTCTGTCAGAATCTACTGCTTTTGTGACTCATCCCTCGTAAGACTCTCGTTAAATTCTGTTGCAAGGGCAGCTGCACATTCAGCAGTGTCATTGAGCACAAACCTGATACAAGCCGACACTTTGAGGGCCTGTAAATATGGCTGAATCAAGCTGAAATTTTGCACAGAGGTTCACAAAGTAGAAACTGCATGATGTGTAGTTGGGACTCTCTTACTCAATCGTTGATCATCATCATCCCCTTTTGGCTGCTCCCATCAGGGGTCGCCACGGCGGATCAACTTTCACCATCTCTTCCTGTCCTCTGCATCCCACTCTGTCACACCCATCAACCACATGTCCTCTCATAAACCTCCTCTTTGGCCTTCCTCTTTTCCTTTTGCCTGGCAGTTCCATCCTCAGCATCCTTCTCCCAATATACC
>JAACJT020000002.1:21897446-21909799 GCA_009936485.2 Gymnarchus niloticus
CTAAGGCATGAACCAGTGAAGAAACAGGTGCAGATGACTACAGATGATCAGATGATGTTGTAATAAATCACTGTCCCATTTTCCTAGCAAAATATAAAGAAATGAGGGGTGGCTCGAGACCTTTGCACAATACTGTATGACGACAAATTCTTGCATCTTGAATCTTTTAGTGAGAACACTTACGTTGATGTATGTAAAACCAGAACACAAGCCAAACTTCTAAAAAGCTGGTGGTACGACTGTCACGTATCCTGCTTGTGTTTGTGTGACTGAGTTGCAAGTTTCAGCCAGCTGTAGGTGTACCCAACTGATTTTAAAGATACTGCAGATCTTGGATGATAGCTGGAAGAGAGCTTATTCTTTACGAGTCTCCACATATTATTCATTAAAGATTAGAAAGAAACCATAATGTAATTAAAAGAATGCAGTGAGTTTGCCTGTCAATGTATAATTACGCCTCCACAGAATGCCAATATGTTTTCATTTAGCTGTTCCAAAGCTATGACCCCATTTACCATCTTTATATATGCCTTGTTATGTTAAACCTTTGCAATAATATTGTGACAAATTTGTGCATTTGATTTTTTTTTTTTCTTCTCTTTTCAAGAACTGGCCTCCTGTTTGTTGATCTTTGCAGCGATGCACATACTTTGTTGGTTACACGCAGAAAAAACACTGGCAGCTCGACAGCAGATCTGGGCGTGTGAACGGCTCTAATTGGAAACACATAAGATGATCTGCAGAGGGGACGCAGAAGTCAGGCAGGAAGCGCCACTGCATCAATCCTCACCGTGTTAGTCAACAGTGTGCGGCTAATTTCATCTCCGCAGTACAGAGACATCCAGGTCCTGGTCTGGAATGCTGTTGGCACCATTGCGGTGCGGTTTGGGTCTACCATCGTAACTCTTCAGCACTTACCCCAAGCACAAGCAGTGAATGGCGCTGTAAAACATACACACCCTGCCGGCCATCATAGGGGGTGAGAGTTACGTGTCTGTTTGTACTGCAGAGCAAAGAGCTGCAAAGAGAATGCTCGCACCCGGGCTTGGCTGCTTTTAGGAATAAGCAAGTGAAGTGGGGGGGGCACAAAAGAAACAATGCTGTTTTAAGGCTTTGCTCTATTGTGACTGCGCTCTGGGTTCTTCTGAGAATTTGTAAGAGGAAAACTGGAAAGTGGACAACATATTATAAAAGTAAATAATGGAAGAATTGTGAATTGACCAAGAAATTAATGCTTATCAACAGCGGGGATTTTTATTCCAACAACTGAATGTTAAAATTATTATTCAACAACCCCAGCTCTACTTGTGGGATAAGAACCTGCCAGTTCTTGTTTATTAGCTCCTTGACCATTGCGCCACCTGTTGAATGTTTAAAATACCCAGCACAGCATATCTGCACATCACTTCTTGGCTGAAAAGAGCAATTGACTTCAAAGTACAGAAACACCGGAGTGGTGAGGCAGTATCTGTTGCTGTTGCCCCTCCCCAATTAAATCATTCTCCAGTGTCAGAAGAACACACTGGTAAGGGTTCCTGACCCTGCTCGTGGCGGGGAAATGGCACCCGTGCGTGCAACCGCATGGTCAGGTGCCAACAACCAAACGGGTAACTGAGCACAACTAATGACCAGAACGGAGGGGAACGTTCCACTAACCACTACATTGACACAAAGGAGCGTCTCTGAAAGGAATATTGTGGTGAATTTTCTTTGACATGCTCACATGCTTGGACCGAATCAGCTCTTCGACATGTCGTGCCAAAAGGAGCATCTCGCATCTGCCACTTTCTGCTGTCGAAAACCTTCAGGGGAAAATGGTGACTGGCTGAGGTGACCCCCCCCCCCCACCCCCTTTAATGATGAAGCGCCCGGCCATCCACTGGCAGAAACCGCCAAGGTCAGTCACATCGTGCGTGAGGTGGCGAGGCTGCTGGGCGTTTGGCTTAATTAGGTGAAGACGCGTGCGGACGTCCTCTGGAAGAGGGGCATCCTTCCTCGTGGTGGTGGCTTGGCAGCCCCGACAGCTGCCTGCATGAAGTAAAGAAAGGCGGCATTTGAAAGGTGATGTGGAGAACGAGGGGTGGGTGGGGCCTGGGGGGGAGAGGGAGGGGTTAGAATAATAGTGGATTGAGCAGCTGTTGCTGCTTATGCCTGGCAGTGGTGGGTTTCAGTCAAGCACCCCCATCTTACTTTTTTTAAACCAGTGTGGATCAGCACCACAACGCATGTTGTGTTTAAAGCTAAGCCCTGTCACATTTGGTGCAGCAGGTGTTCCAAAGCGAGCCAGTGAACTCAACTCGCACCTTAATTCTACGGACGACTGTGAATTTTGCAAACTCTGTGTGCTGGTACCAGAATCTTGGAAAAACTTCTAACCTGATCATTTGTGTGTCTATGTATTCATTAATAGTAGCAGTCCTGTATACATTTATATTATTATTATCATTATTATTATTGAGGCTGTTGTTAAAATATTAATATTGATCGATATTATTATTGTTGTTGTTAAAATGCATTTGCAAGATTATTGTTCATGCAGATTACTCATTCAAATCATTTCAGACAATTGCCCATTCTGCAACTGTGAATCGAACCCCTATTATCAATCTGCGATAATAGTACTGGCAAGCTACATAAACGACAGTCAGATGTAAACCGTCTAAAAGGCCTGTTTTTCTCACTTTGCTTTTCAACTGTTTTTTTTTTTTTCAGTTTGTGTGCCTAACTATTGTTTAAAAAAAAGTAGGTGGATACTTCCTCAATCACTTAGACAGGATATGAAGGTGTAGTGATCATTCAGCTTGTTTACAGTCTTACATGATATATATAAAAAAAAAACAAGAAGGTGGATCTCTTTGTGAACCGAGGGGTGGTTTTGTCTGATAAAGGTTTTACTGTAACGCGGGATTTTAAAATGTTCCTTAAAGGATCATTTTAAATAATTGTTTTTTCTTCTTTTGAGCACTGATGGATCATTAGGCAAAATTGCATTAAGCACCACCCGCAAAAGGAGTGTCAGACTGACATTTCCACTCATAACTCCAGAGGATCATTAAAAGCAGTCGAAAGACATAATTATAAAAGCTTTATTTTTTATTATAAGGCAAATTCTGCGTGTGTTTATTAATTTGTTTTCCAACAATGCTAGTCAGTCAGATGCAAGGTGAAGATAAGGTAGCTGGACAGGGAGTTAAAATCTAATTTTAATAAATTCCTAATCAGCTTGTGGGGGAACTGAAACAACATAGTTAATGGAAATCTGTGAAGTCAGCAAGACCCTCGGCAGTCCTGGTCTTTAATAAGATTTGAGAGGCATTACAACAACACGACACTCAATGTCACGTTGAGCCACTCCTTGTGTCTGTAACTGAACTGCAGAAGAGGAGGAGGGAAAAGAGAAGAGGGGAATTAGGAAAGCGGGGAAGAAAACATGGTCATCTGTTTAAAAAGAACTGAAATCTGATCTCAGGGGAGAGTCGGAGGTACTGTATATCCCATATCATCTTTCTCTGATCGTTCACGCTTTCTAATTACAGAAGGTGAGGAGGGCCATAATTTTATCGTATTTGTTTTGCATCGCTGCAAAAATAGAAAATGAGGGCTCGCAGAGCTGTACCAATTTACTTCATTTCGACCTTGATTAAAAGAAAATTAATTGCCACATCTCTCATTATGTTGTGCGCAGCATTTGATGACTGGAATGGAAGGGGTAAGAAAAAAAAACAAAAAAAAACAAGAAAACAAGACGTGGTGGCTCGTGGGGAGTGCTGGCTCGACCCGCCTGCTCGGCAAGACGAGGCGAGGCTCTAATGATGAGAATAACAGGCCTTTCAGCGGAACCCTCACGCGGCGATGTCAGAGCCCCTCCGTCTTCATTCCGCGCGCCACCGATGCTCTCTTCGCGTTGCTCCGCGTGCCTCGCGTGCGGCCACGCGACCTCGTGGTGATGTCTGCACTGAGCGTGAGAGATGGCCTTGCGTGTATTTGTTTTGAATGATTTTACGTGGCAAAGAGAAATAAAAAATTAAAATAATACGAAAAGTTCCCGGTCTACAAACAGAACAGCTGGTTCCAGGGTCGGGGGAGTGTTTCTGCACGTCACCGGTTATAATCGCTAGCACGTTTAAAGCTATGGAGGGGGAATATTTAGTCAGTTAAATGCTAAACGCTCACGCTGTTAGCTAATGAGACCCAAGGTTGAACTGATGGTATAATAAGGCACTCTGCACCCAGGCATAGGCACGGCATGCTCACAGGCCTTGGAAGAAAATCTGATTTCCACAGGCATGCGTCAGTCCTGTAACAACTGAGGCGAGGTCCTCTTTTCATTAGCTGTAAATGTATCTTCTTCAAAGAATTTTTTGTGGCTTTTGCTTTTCAGGAAAGGAAATATCCAGAGTGTATTTTTTTGTACATAAGCAATCAGGGACAGTTTTTAAAATATTATTAAGCATGAGGGACTGCAAAACATCAGTGGATGTTAGTAGACATCTTGTTGGGTGGGGGGGGGGGAGCAAAGGCCAAAAAGCAAAGCCATTGTTCATTGTTAAACTCGTAACCTTCCCGCCTTAACAATCTCTACAGCTCCCTCTTGAGACCATGTTTCCATGGGCCTGGGTAACCATGGGGTGTAATGTGGGGGGCACTGTGCACCTTGCCTTGGAAGAAAAGTTAGCATGGTAGCTAACAACCGCCCCCCCCCCGCCCCCCCCCCCCCCCCCGGACCGGCTGGGCGCCCCCCCCCCCCCCCCCCAGATTCAGACTGCCCGGTGGTTAGCTGCATTTGCTATACATACCCAAGAGCAGCTCCTGTCCCATCCTATTAGGGGCGCTGCGTAGGGGGCTTGCACCCCGGGTCAGCTGCGTGCTTCCCACAGTCTGTCAGGGTCTCCCAGCCTCGGGGCCCCTCTCTAGGAGCGACTGGCTCAGCTGGCAGGCTCTTTTCTTTTACACCTTATATGAGAAGGGAGGCCGGCACTCTGAGGGGAAGGCACGCCCAGGAAAACCCCCCAAGCCGCGGGATTGGCCAGCTCCAGACCCCCCGTGACCCCAACCCATGACCTGCGACGTCTGGGGGGGGGGCGGATTCCCTCGGAAAAGGAAGCCACACTTGACAATTTTCATATTTCTTCTAAATTTGGAGATTTGTGCCCGTGCTGGAGTCTTGGCTGTGTGCTCTGGCGAGGCCATGTGGAAAGCATTAACGACGCAGCACTGCGAGCAAGGCCTGGGAATGCCGTGCCGGCACTCTCACAGCAGTCACTCACGGTAATTAACATCCTCTTACTCCCGCATATGGAGAAGTGGTCAGAGAAAGCAGACAAAGAATCATGCAGGCTGTTTATTTCTGATAAAAGAGAAGATGATGATTACACATAGTAGGTCAGTATGACAGGGGGGCAGTCTTCACCGAAATTCCAGAGAACAAGTTACTCAGGAAGAGGCTGAACTAGTTCAGTTAAGAAGATAATTAGTACTATCAAGTGCTGACATGTTAGCTTAACTGAACACGTCCACACAGGCCTGCCTTCCGGGACAAGAACCAGACAGACCCATAGGAGCGTGATGTGAGGTACATGTGTGGGCAGTGAGAGTAATGATGTCATCTGCCACAAAGAATTCTGGGAGGCTACTCAGGAACCAGGGTTCTCTTGGCCTGACTCAGCAACTTTACTGGGCCACTGAATGAAGGGCCACAGACGGTGGCTTTAAAACAGAAAGAACCCTAGGGTTAAGACATAACCCTAACCCTCCAAACACTGCAAGATGCAAGACACAACTTAGCCATTGGTTTCATATTCTGTCGGCCTGAGAAAAAAACATTACATGTCCTTCATAAGGTCACAGATCCTGAGAAGCTGCCACCATGAGGTCATGGACAACCTGCAAGTTTTCTCTTCCAGGTCACTTGGAGTGTGACAGTAAAGATGCGAATACAAGCCATCTGTTTAGCACTCAGTTGGAAAGGTTACTATAGTCCAGACAGGATGTGGTTCTTTAGGTTCGCTCTCCTATATACTAAAAGGCCATAGGGTCCTACATACATCCTGTTAAAGAGGATCACTGGTCTAACAGCAAACCCAGACCCTTGTCATCACTGTGTTTACATACCCTGAGGACACTATGTTCAAATGTTCCTCTCAAGGTCAAACTTCACTACCCACTCAGTCTGTGGCCTTGTATCTGCTGGACCCTCAACCTCTATAGCAATGACGTAAACATGGTCATCACTGAAGAAGAGGCAATCCCAGGATGCCAAACGAAATGAGGACAGCAGTTAGCCCCAAGCTCTGCTGCAGCAGCATCACCAGCTAGCTTACGCCACCCATCAATGGAGACACTCCTGGACAAAGACAACTGTCAGGAGGAAATCTCCCTCGTGATGGCGAATCAAGACACTCTCCCCACCCCAGATGGGGTCATGGGGAGAAGGTAGGAGTCTGTGAAACATCGAAAAGATTAAATGCCCTCCAAACCCCTCCCTCCACTAGGCTGACAAAGTTTGCTTTTCCAGCGTTTTGAGGTGCTGTGACTAAGGCTAAATTTAGACCCAAGAGGTGCTGGGGGGGGGGGCGCGACTGAAGAAAAACACAACAGTAAAAAAGAACAGAATCCAGGTTGCTCCTCAGATAGGCAGGGGTATTTCATCATGGTGGAAGGCTGCGTGGGGGGGTATCAGAGCCCCAAGCTGGGAGAAAGCCTTAAAAAGGCAATGTTTGGGGAAGCCTCAGTGTTTACATCTGGGGCCATTAAAGCACGAGAGCCGGCGAGGGCCTCCCGTCTGGAAGAGCTGGGCTAGAGTGCTGTGCTGGAGATGTCCCATGCTACACTTTCCCTCATATGGTGAGGTCGGCTGTCCGCGCTGTCACTGCCGCTGTCGCTGCTGTCCACAGCCTCTCAGTAGCCCTGCAATGCAATGGACCTCACATACATTTTATTACTATCAAATGCCATTTTTTTTAATCTGCACAGAAACTTCGGTTCCTAGACAATATTAAACAGCATCCACTATGCTGGGTGTTCCCATGCCTGCCTCCTGTAGAGTTACCGTTACCGTTTCTTAGGTGAACTTTAAATCGACATGCAACTGAACATATTCCCTTTAACTTCATCCTTCTGAATTTAACACAGACCCCCCACCCCAGCAAATGTCTGTATTTTTTCTCATCACAAATCAGCAAAGTGATATCGCTGCCTGTTGTTTATGAACGTAAGAAAACATTTCAAGACCTCTCAGATGCGTTAAATGGACTTTAACGATGGAGCTGGACCCAGAGAAACCTGGGATAGCTTATTGTTATCACATGTCATGGAGATGCTGCTGGTGGGACAAAAACCTTATAAACAGAGGAGCTGAGCATGCTGCCAGACCTATTTGAGAACAGCTGTACTGGGTTTGGGCCTCAACATGACGCCCATGATGGTGCAGCGCCGTTCAGGCCCCAGACTGGGCGAAAAGAAGCATGCCGATCAGGTGACCATCTGTTATCCAGCCTGTTTCCATAAAAAGGTAATTAGCTGATTACCCCCGGGTTTATGGGTGGACTATGAACATATTTTGCAGTTTTTCCTAGCATTTCACCTTGAAAAAATGATGCTGTTGTTGCCGGTAAATGAGGGGGCCACACGGGGAAGCCGAGAAAAGCATCTGCTTTTTCTGTCTAGACTTCTCTTTAAAACTCGCCTGTCGTTCTGTCTGCTCAGATGCGTTCTATTTACGTTTTCGCTTTTGGACATGTGGCTGACATTGCGTGCGGCCAGAACCCCAGGACGTTTTCGACATGACCAAATGGCCCCACATGTTGACGACCCCCCCAAACTGCATTTACTCTATATGCGTCATGAGCCCTGGCGATGTATGAAGCAAACAAACACAGAAAGAATCAGGGCCTGGAGTATCGAACAGCTGGGGGCTGAGGTCTGGGGCTCGGAGATGGTGCTGCGGGGGCACTGAAGAAAAATCAGATCACCTGTGGAATCCAGGGAAGTTCGGAGACTCAGGTGAGGACTCCTGTCTTCTGCAAGGTTGAGCGGAGCTCCTCTGGTGGCGAATTGTGGAGGCAGCAGGTTGACAGAAGCCGTACCAGTGCTGACAAGAGGCTGTATCGGGACGGGGAGGACAAACTTCTGGATCTCCGTCACACATTCCCAGTGCATATTTGTGTGGGCTGTGGAGCAATGGGGGGGCCATTGGCGCTCAACGAGTGTGGCAGACAGCTCTGATTATATACTGAGATTTTTATATTGTCTTGCAACTGTCCTCTTTAAAGAAGAGTTAAAAAGAGGATCAAGATTACAGGTCATCTCTCTCAGATAAGCAAGGAATAATTTAATCACTATTAACAAATTAACAGTTAATAATAAATATTACCTTGGACCCCATATCCCTTTGTGGAATGCTGACTGGACAGGATGCTAAACTTCCACTGTTTGCACTGACCTTGTGACATTTTGGTAAAAAGAGACAGCAAATGCCAATCAGGTGTATTTAAAAAATAACCCTTCTGTGCCCCCAGTTCCCTTTGGGGATCCATACTGTGTTAAAAGGCTGGTTTTGATGGTCCGCATTCTCAGAAAAGGTGAAAAATGTAAATGTTGTTTCTCCCAGTTGACTGAATTCAAAGTCTAAAATCCCTGTTGTGCTTCCTGAAGTGGGCCTTAGCAGATAAAAATGGGGGCGATCATCAATGAAAGAGTCCTTCTCTGTGGCAGAAGTGGTAAAGAGCTGGCCGCGTGTTGGAGATCTGGTCTTCTCAACAGCAAGACAAGTGGCTTTGATGGGGTGGGGGGTGCCAGACCCAGACTGGGGGAAATATCTATTAAAGTTAAAATGTCCCATGTGTCTAGGACTTCGTTGGCTGTTGTGTTCAATGTTGCTAAATGGCAGCATATCAACACGGGATCATTTGAAAATACTATCCGCTGCAGTATTTTCTGAGAATCAGATTGACTCCAAGTGTGACTAAAAAATCAAGCTAAAAAAACCCTTTACTGGAGGGAAGGCTTCACCCAAAAGCAGCCCATTTGTTACAATTTATCAATGTTTCTCACTGCAGTTTCAAAGAAAGCTGACCGCGGCGTCCCCACAGCCACACGTTAATGCCGAGATGAGGGTGTTTCAGATGAAGGCCCGCTGTCACTGTGCAGCTGTCAGCTGTCAGAGGCGGAAGCAAAACGTTCGGCGTGTCATGATTCACTATGTCACACATACATCAGGTTTAGGAGAATACAAAACTACCCTCAAAAAGAAATGATCATTTAACACCAAATTCATGACAGTTTTATTTAGCTGGCCATGAAAACTTGCATTCACACTGTCCGTCTCCCACTAACTGCTGCAAAGCAGGGGCAAACCCACGGGGCAAGTATCTACAATTCTGTTCAATCATTTTATCGGAAATTCAGAGGGAATGACGACAGAACATTCTATGTTTCAGTGTAGCAGGACATGCGTTTACCTGAGTGTTATGTACATCTTAGAGTCACACAGTAAGTTTGGATATCTCTGAGGAGACTCAAATGAAGACTACACAAAACTTGATAGCACAGGAAAGGTAAACAAGTTATAAGTAAGAGCTAGGAGAAGACAGCATCCGCTATGCTCCTGGAGCTTTGGCACCTTGCTCTACAAGACGAGCTGCAGGTTCAACAAATCTCACTGGCAGGGAGCTCAGTCCTGAGCACAGATCACATCCCCTTCCTGTTCAGATGGAGTTGGCTGACAAACGGCTATAAACGTTCCTTGGAAACGCTCTGTGTCACAGAGGGACGGGGTAAACACTGTAACGGGAATGTGGGCGTGCCGACAAAGCATCTGCCTGGGAAATGTTCAAAGGTGCTCAAAACGGTGACTGCGTCGTAGGGAGAAAGTAGTGGAGCAGGACAGATACCCCAACGGGCAACTTCACCTAATGGGAGGATTCTCAGAGAGGAGGTGACAGCATGCAGAAAGAAAAACAAGAAGCAAGATGGCTCAGATGTTGCTATGCCAACCACAGCCAGTGCCCCTCTGCCTCAGCGCCGGAGCATGGCAGGGTGCACTTATATTTTTTCATTTAGCAGACGTTTTTGCCCAACGGATGTAGAAAAGAGGAAAGCCTCAAGTCAACTGATGTATCTGGAGCCAAGGGGGCTAAGGTGGCAGTGTGCCTAGACTTCACAGCCTCGGGTCCGGAAGCGTTCACTTGCACCGTGCAACTGGACCAGCACGATTCCGAATGACGGTATGACAGTCTGCCAGGAGTGAAGGCCAGCCCATTAAAGCTATCACACTGCTTTCCAAGCAGTCTGCCACATATGCCAAACTGGACCGGATGATTCGAGTTTTACGATTTAGCCACATTTGGTCTGCTACCACAAACCCGGAGACAAAAAAAAAGACCAAACACCCCCCTACTTCACTTCTCACTTTATTATGTGAAATAGTCTTTTTTTATAATATATAAACCTATAAAAGAAATCTCAGAAGATCCTTTAAATACAGTATATCTGTACATCGTGTCCACAGGCTCCTGCCGTGTGTAATCTTGGCTTTGGAAAGGCAGGTGGCAGATCGAAGGTAAAGGGATGCTCCATCACCGCAGTGCGCAGGGGCGACAGGGCTGCAGACTCGCAGCACCCATTTACACCGCAGCAGCAGCCATGAGCCAAAACGGAGAGAAAACAGAGCAGAGCTCACTGCTCTGTGGCTGATGACCTCTGACCTCAACAAGCAAAAAAAAGGAATTGTTCACTCACACACACACAAACACACACTGCATTCTTTAAGCCGCCACCCTTCTTTTGACCACAGAAGACATTTTAAGGAATGTCATTCATAAGTCCAGCTCAATGGCTGCGTGGAACAAGCTGACACTAAAGTATGGGGACGGCTAGCACACATCATTTGAGCAGGGGTCTGACCACAGGCTGCCTGAATATAATGTAGAGGAGCAAGGATCCACCTCAGGCAAAAAGGGAAAAATGATCCCTGACCCGATGCCACAGGGCTGGGAAAGCGTGTGTGCGTGAGCGACTGTGGAACGGATTCCCATTACTGCAGCAGCATGATTTTTTTTTTTTTCCTGTTTGCTCTTCCTGGGGTTGGTATAGGAATAAATGGCTGGTTCAACACACCCACAGCTGTGTTAATGGGGAGGAGCCACCGAGGAGGGCAGGGCACAAGTGAAGCCATAACAAAAACAATGATAAGGGCACTTTGAGCACAGAACCCTATACTTGGGGGGGTGGGAGGGGAAGACCAGGCATGTGACACACCCCAGCTGGGGAGTGACAACGTCCAGCGGGGCTACCTCAGCGTGTGTGTTGCTCTGCCCTTCAGCACAGATGGACACCAAACTAAACTGTTATCACATACATTACTGAGTTCACACTGAAGCAGGTCTCTAGGACCAGAGGGAAGGGGGGGGAAGAAAAAAAAAAAAAATGCAGCAAAAGGCAAACAGCTGCCACTGCTACACAGTCAGCAAGCCCCTCCCTGCATGTAAACACAGGACAACAGCACCAAGGCAAGAGCAGCGGCCCCTAGATGTAGTCATCATCGACGGGCTCGCCGCGCACATCGCAGTAGTGGATGAAGACGGCCACCACACGCTGGAAGACGCCGCGCCGCGTCTGCCTCCGCTCCGATATCTCCTCACCGATCGTCTCCATGCAGATGTCAGCAGACAGCTGGCCCTTCCGGCGGGGGGCGTAGATCGTGGCTGTGGCAATAGGGGAGCCCAAGCAGACCAGTAAGACCGCAGAATTGAAACATCAAGTAGTTCTCAGAAAGAGGATGGCAGCAGTCCTGGACACCCCCTCTCCAGCTGTGCCACTACACGTGACCCTCAAAATTCCCCCACCACTACATAAGACCCTCAAACCCCTCCCTCCCCATCACTCACTGCTCTCATCGTCTTCGAAATCATAGCGGGCGTAGCTGTTGGGCTCGGCCGTTCGCAGTGACCGCAGCCAAGGGAAGTCCGTTATCATGGAGTAGGGGGCACCGTCAACCAGACCTGGGGGGCAAAGAAAGGGACAGTGAGTGGGGGGGAGGTGGGGCACAGGGAAGGTCAGCAGCTGGATGGAGCATGTGGACTGTGCTGTGGATACAGACGGCAGCTGGGAGAAGGCTGGTGCCCTCCAGCAATCCCCCATGGGGATGAAACTTCACCCTCAGCTCTCGTTTACTCATGACCTCACACAACAGGAAGCTTGTGACTTGGTGGGGCAGGGGGTGCACTGCAGGGTTGTGACCAGGCAGCCATTTTGGGTTGGGAACTCAGCAGAGGCACCATTCACACACACACACACACACACACACACACACACACACACACACACACACACACACACACACACACACACACAGC
>JAACJT020000002.1:21909899-21975331 GCA_009936485.2 Gymnarchus niloticus
CACACACACACACACACACACACACACACACACACACACACACACACACACACACACACACACACACACAGCCCTGCCACCAGCAGTCAAATAGCCATGCACCAACTGCTGACTCTCCATCCAGAATCAGAAGGCCACCATCTACACTTAACTGCCACACACATGATTTACACACTAAGTGATAAGAGGGATGGAATGACTCAGTTTTCCCTCAGTCTGTCTTCCTGTTTTCTCTCATCGCCATTAGAAAGTCATTTGCAAGGGCCTGAGACTCCGGATCCGATGGTGGGTCCCAGCACACAAACAGCATCCCAGTCTCACCCTCCAAGGTGTAGATGTCTCTGCCCCAGGGGTAGTTAGGGTACTTCTTGACATCGTCTTCCGTCCGTGTTGCCTCAGGAAAGAACTCATACTTGATGAGCTCCCTGCAGAAAAGGGAAAGCTTGTTAACATCCCCAGGGCACAATTTATCCCCCAACTCAGGAAGGAAGGGACGCTCATTCAGTGCAGAAATGCGATAAGCACCTCAATTAAACTGAGCACAACACGATAAACATCTGCCCGCTGGATGCACCACATTTTTTACATCACCGGCAAACAGCAGTACCACCTACTGGTAGAATTGATAAATACTTCTGCAGAGAAGACGTGTGTGAAGTAATGCCATCTAGTGGGGGAAAAAGTCTGCCAGAGGAGAATGGCAAGGCCCTACTTGAAACATTTTAAACATGTGATATCAATACAGTAGAAAACATTACCAGTAAGGATTAAAAACAACAAAACAACACTGCGCTCACTGGCTAATGTTAGCTATGGTGTCCATCCAGCTGCGGACTCGCACTTTGTTCCTGACGTTGGGAGGGTTGCTGAACTCGTGGATGATGCAGATGTGATAAGGGTACGGCCCACTGAACAGCATTCTCTCCAGGGCCAGGGAATCCACCTGAAAAACGGGTAAGACAGCAGAGTGGGCTGGCATTAGAGTGTCTGCGCGGCCGGAGAACCCCCAGAACCTGTGGCTGGTCTGACCAGCGTAAACCCAAGAAGGGAACAGAGATCTGCTGAGCCAGATTAACAAATGGGTTAGGGTTCGATGGGTCGGGAGCCGCACCTGCTGCATGGGCCGCATATAGATGATGCGGTTCCTCTCGGGGGGCATACGGAGAATCTGGTCCAGCACCTGCTCCATATTCAACTTACGGCACTGGGCGTAGTCAAAGCGGTTCACGATGGGAGCGTTCTCTACCTTCAGGTGCTTCAGCACACGGCAGCGCGTTGCTGGGGGGCGGAGCCATGGGGGACGGGGGTCAGGACACAAAGCTGTCGTCACACAGACAGCTGAGCGACGTTCACTAGGTGAGGCCTACCATGAACGAACATCATTTTGGGACACTCCTTTAGAACCAGGTCGGTGATGCCACAGTTGGTCAGCGTGATTCCCACCAGGTTTTTTGACTTTAGGACCAGCACCTGGGAGGGCAGGGCACAGGATTTATAAAGGTGCACTGAGATACAGGATTAGAAAGACCAAAAAAAAAAAAAAAAAAAAAAAAAAACGCACGGGAGGTGGACCTGCACGTGGTCGTCCTCTGTCACCGGGTCGCTGGTGCTGGTGGACTTGTCGGCTGTCCTTTTCCTCTTCACCGCGGCCCGTGGCTTCGCCTTGGCCAGTTCTGGCAGGTGAGGAGGTTATAGGGTTACTCGACTCTGGGTATAAACACTGAGCTCAGCTACACAGACAAGCTCCCCCCCATTAATGAGGGGGCTGCCTTACCTGACTCAGACACCAGTGGGACAGAAGAGAGTCTGCTGCGAGCTCGAGTCATAGGTCGCCGTGGAAATCCTTCCCCTGAGGCAGGGTCTCCACCAAAGTCCTGAGAGGACCCTGAACTAGACCCCTCGCTGCTGATGCAGCCCACAGGTTCCTCTGCCCCCCCCACACCTGCACTGATGGGAGCTTCTCTGTTGCTGTTTTGGGGTGTCACCCCCAGCCCGGACTCCTCCCTTCTAGTACTGCTGGCCCCACCCTCAGTCCTGCTGCAGGTGCAGCGTGCCCTGACAGTCCCCTCACCACCCCCTGCCCCTGGCTCCGCCCTCCCCTCCTGATTGGAGGAGTCCTCCCGCCAGCGGATGGAGCAGACACAGCCTCCCACGGCGCAGCCCGCCTCGGCATCCCTGGCGACCCGCCCTCCCCGCTCAGCGGTGTCTGTGGCGGCTTTCATGTCTGCCTTGATCTGTTCGCTGGTGACCTGGCAGCCCTTCTCACAGCTGCTCTCATGGGGGGGCTGTCCTCGGCGACGTAGGGGTATCTTCCCTTTGCCTTTAGAGGCAAAAGTGGGGGGAGATGGGGGTCCACCAGGTCAGGTTAGAATCAACCATCACAGATCACAATTCAATTTTTTTTTTTAATATAGTGCTTGTCACAAGGCAGCTGCTCCAAGACACTTAACAGGAGTGTCTGGTAATTACAATGTACTTTGATGAAGAAGGAAAAGATCAGAAGACAATGGAGGAAAGAAACCAAAACCTCTAAATGGCTCCTCACATGTATCTAAGGTGAAACAAAAAAGCACTGGGTTCAAGCCTTGGTGCCCACTCACCACTGTGCCTGGCCACGCCCTCCGCCTCTGTAGGCTTTGCTCCAACTGCCTGGTAGGCGGGCAGGGCGGTAGGCGGAGCCGGCTGACTGTGCCTGCCTGCATCGTCCTCGTCTTCACTCTCCGAGTCGGTCACTATAACAGGCCGCTGTCTCGTGGCGGTCTGGACCCCGCTGGGCCCTGATCAGGTCACAGATGTACTGTTAACAGCTCTGAGTGAAGTTAGCCTGCTCTCTGAAGGTAATCATACCCTAAACACTAAAAGCCAGCTGGTTTTGAATGGACCCGAGTCCAGTGCCTACCTGTTTCACAGATGTCATTGGTTACCACAGCTGAGCTTTCATTCGGACACACTGAGGTGCTCAGCTGTCCCTAGGCTCAGAGACCCCTCCCCTTCCCCGCTTCCAGGGAAACTGACCTGCTTGTTCCTGGTCCGTGGCTCGAGCTGCACCGCTCGCCTGGCTGGGACCCGCCGGACCCGGCTCCAAGGCGAAAGCTGCTGCTGACTCAGCCTCCACGTTCTCCTGCCCAGGCTCGTCCACAGCATCGGCCACTGAACCACATGACGGAAGTGTCAGAATGCCAGACTGTGAACCTGGCAATGGTTCTGCCCCCAGCACCCTACTTGTGGGTGTCATTATCCTAGATGATGCTCTTTTTGAAAGAATAGTAAAATGAGGTGAGCCAGGCACCGCAGAAATGGGGCTGTTCAATAAGCACTGTCATCTGTGTTGTAAAAACACTCGGGCTGCACTACGCCACCCCCTACTGTCCGCTGGGTGCTTTGAAAGGCAGTTTGTGAAGTTGAGCCAACAGTCCTCAGCTCCGAGAGGACTGCATCATTGTGAGAAGCTGGAAGCTTGATGATCTGAGCATGAGTACTGTAGGAAGGGGGTGAATCTACAACAGGATGAAATCAGGGAAACAGGGAGGAGAGCATGGGCTGTACCAGGGGCACGGTCCTGCGGCCGGGGTGCAGGGCCGACGTCTTGGGCAGCGTCATCCCTGTGCCCCTCAGCAGCTGCATTAGGGTTGTTGTTGTTGTCGTCATTTTCGTTGTTGGAATTCTGGTTGCTCACCAGAGCCGAGGACACACCAATCCCAGTGCCAGCACTCAGGCCAACTCGTGCACAGCCCTGCGGGGCACACAGTTCACATGGCGGTCACCGAGGCCCACCCACCTGGCCTAATGCTCCTTCCTCCACATGCCCTGCTAACCTTGGGTGGTTCACGGAACATCTGGTCCAGGGAGACGAACTCGAGGCTGGGCAGCATCTCAACAAACTGGCTGAAGGACTCCAGCCTGATGGCGTGGCACCGCACCAGCGTGAGGTCTACCAGGCGGCTCCAACGTGAGTGATCTGGAAGGATGGCATGCTCACGTGAGCAGGGGAGAGGCCGTCCCTGTGCCTGCTGAGCCACTTACCACTCTACCACACTGTTACCCACGGCTTCTCACTTTGTTCAATTTTCTGTCAGATCCTGTGGGGGGGGGGGGGGGTTTACCCGTGATCCAGTTGTGGGGGTTGTGGAGGTGAGGACAATTGTAAACCAGCAGGTGCTTGATGGAAGAAAACACTTCGTTGACAGCCTTCATCCCAATGTCCGTAATGATCCCGGGGTTCTCGATCACATCCGCCAGGCCGTACTTCACCAGCTCTGAGTGGCTCATCTTACCTGCGAGGAAGCCAACGTTCTTATATCATCTCGCCAACGCTATAACAACTATTCAACATGTGGGATTTCATACAAATCATTAATTCAGTGTCACTAAGTTCAACATCATAAATTCATTATCAAGAACACTCAATGCAGCCAAGAGCCATTTAACAGGCAATACATTTCCCATCAAAGATGTCAACATGGCACCTCAGAGTGACAAACAGTTTTGTGTTGTAAATCAGCTGACCTTCCCCTAACATCAATGGGGTCGGTTAGTGTTTTTAATATCACAATACTGGGTCTTACAGATTGAGCTGACAGACAAAACCCAATGTGGATGTATGGAAAGTACATGACCTGAGACGGGCAGTACACCACAGAAACGTATGTGTGCCTCAGTGACGTCAGTGAGTAATAAAGAACACATTAAGCAACAGTTTAAAGCTGCTGGGTACCCAACCTCCCCACGGTGCCCCTGCCAACAGATCGCCTTGGACCCGATCCCTCCCCACAGAGGCGCTGCCCCGTTCTGTACACACACAGCCATCAGAAAATCCAGTAACACCACCGATCCATCCAGCTTCTAACTGCTTATTCAGGTCAGTGTCATACGAGGGCATGGAGCCTAACCTAAGCATCGCAGGGCACAAGGCTGGGGTACAACCCTGACTCAGGATGTCAGTCATGTTGCAGGGCACATTCACAGCCTCTCACTAATAACAACATAACTGCATGTCTTTGGACTGTGGGAGGAAACCAGAGTAAACTGGAGGCATGAATCGAGCCTCTGACCCAGGGGGTGTGAAGCAAAGGTACTTCCACACTGGGCCAACATGCTGCCAGCAGCACTGGTATGAAATCAGAACAATTCTAAAAAGTACAGTGTGTTGGCTGCTTAACATTATAGCTCAGAAAGATGATGAAGCAGTGAATGCCTGAAACGTATCACTGGAGCCCAAAACACCTGTGAAGGATAGTCTTCACAGGACTGGGCAGAGGAATGGAAAGGGAAACGAAACAGGGGAGGGTGCTTCACAGGGAGCAGACGAACACCTGTACTCACACTGCAACAGGAACTCGTCCACATAACCCAGATGGAGGGTCTCAAACTGCGGGAACTCCAGCTGGGCCATCTTCAGGGCAGAGAAGACGCCATCCTTGGTCAGCGAGGGCTGGATGCGGACCTCGTGCAGCCTGCAAGGCCAACACAGCACTCAGCGTGCGCCGCTTGGACATCTGAACACTAGCGGAGACGCATACATACAGGAAATGGTAGACTGCTGGTCACAAGCACTGGAAGCTGAGCCACTTACCTCCGAGCAGCAGTGATGATCAGGTAGCCCAGGTCAACCTCGAGGGTGTTTTTACAGGCACCAAACACGATAGTGTGCAAGTTACGAAAGCCGCCTGGAGCAGGAGGAAATTTAAAAAAAAAAAAAAAAAAAAAAAAAAAAACCCACTGTTCAACCGGTGATAAATTGGCCTTTTTTGCACACCCAGTATCACGCATACTGCACTCATTTATTTCTGCTTGTATTTGTCTACACCGTGTCCTGACTGTTCTTGTACGTCTCTAACTTGTATGTCTTTGCTGCGGTGATGCCTGTAACTTTCTTTGGCATCACCAGCCCCGATCAGAACCGCCACACATTCACATGCCCCAGCAGAGCCCTCACCTGACCTCCAGCTGTCCTCCACCACGTGCTGAATGAGCCCCCCCAGGAAGGGCACTCGCACCAGCTCCAGCTGCTCCAGGTTGCGGGCGGAGGCCAGGCCCGTCACCAGGGGCACGTACTTGAGTGAGTTGGTCGGCCCGGCGCAGTTCCTCATGACAAAGGTGCGCAGGCTCACGCACAGGAAGTCCTTGAACGGCTGCGGCTTTGTCAGACGCACCCACTTCAGGTAGAGGTGCTTCAGCATGGAGATGCAGGGGATCTCAGGCACGTTCACGCCTGCAGAGGAGGTGTGCATGCCTGAGTGGCCTGAGTCTGGCGGGGGGGTTCCGAGCTTCCTGGACTTACCTACGAGGTGCAGCGTCTGGACCTTGGCCGCCACCGGGATGGTAAGCTTGTTTTCTGGAGGGATTGGAAAAGCCCCGTTGCGATTCCGAAACTTGCCCAGGATGTGAACGTGAGGCATGTAGTTCCAGATGGCCTCCACCAGCTCCAGATGAGAGGTCTCCACACCCTGGACAGGGAACAGCACCTCGCTCGAAAACACAAACTTCATTCCAGATGAAATCTTCTAACCGTGGTTTCCGGTTCTTTGCGAGTGCCAGCTCACCAGCAAGTTGGGGCAGGCCTGCAGAGCCTCCAGGACCCCTGGGATGCTGAAGGCCTCATACCCACGTACACGCCGGCGCTCCAGGTAACGGGGGTGCAGCCCATACAGCTGCTCCAAGTCCGGCATCTTCTTCAGCAGCATGAGGAAACTGGAGTCAGTGAAGCCTGTGGCAGTTCACAGGCAGACAGCGGTCACACGCAAGCCCCTAACCTGCCCCCGTGTCTCTGGTAGTAAGCACTGAGTAAATGCCAGGCCTTACCCGAGGGCATGTACTCCCACCAGCGGCTGGCACACAAGTCAACAACCTTCACCACACGCAGGTACAGCGTCACGGCCTCTCGTAGCTTGCGGGACAGACACTCCATACACATGATGTCCTGCATGGGTAGGTACCTGTACAGGAGGGTCACCCACATGACACACCATTCATATCATCAGGCTGACCCCCGGATAGGGGGGGGGGGGGCTCTGTTGGGTTCCTGGAACTTACCGGAAGACGTGACAGAGCACCTCATGCGAAAGTTCATTCATGTAGTCCTTCGGCTCCTCCTGCCAGGCAGGCTCCGCCCCTCCCCCACCACCCTGAGTCTTTGTGGACTTCCGCCTGGGACCTGTCATGGCCGGGCTGGTGGACGTTCGGTCACGGAGAGGCAGCTAACTCAAGTCACCTTCAGCCTGTCGTACACGGGCATGCACGGAGACCCCTGTGCATGTGTGACCCACAGGGAGAGACATGCCACCGTCACTGTGACAAGCCACCTAACACGGGACCCTAACTGTCCGACCAGCAGGGACACCGGTAAACAGAGCGGCCTGTCACATGCGGTCCATATGTCCATCAACTATGTCAGCTACTCAATCGGGTCTGCAACTGCTGACCAGCACGTTGGACTTTAACTGATATCACCGTTAGCCCGGTTTAGGTCATGCGGCCTAGTGCCGGTACTGACGCCCAGGGTTCTGCAGACACCACGAAGACCTGGAAGCGGTGCTCCGTTACCTTGTCGTTTACAGCAGCATCAGCTGGAGCCACCGCTTTCCGGAGACGGCGTTAACGACAGTGATTGCCCGACCACACACAGGCACAAAACGACGTCGAAATGCGGCTAAAGCCCACTTAAAGACCCGGGGACCCCGCAGCCAGGCGGCCGCTCAGCCCGACACCTCGCCTTTGTACCCCGCTACGTGCAGACAGGCACTCAGCTAACATAACACTAGCTACATCCCCGGGGGGCGCTCGGGGTCCTGCCTATTTTAATGACAAGGTCCAGAGTACCGTCCTAACTACCGAGACATAGACTGGGCACGTCCGCCATCGGTTCAGCACGTCCGGCTACGCGAAAGCTAACTTCAGGGTCCTGCCGCGGCTCACAGACGCACTTCCGCTTTCCGTTTTCCCCGCCCCCTGACGTCACGCTGACCTTTGACTGAGGCGGGAGTACGGCCTTCCTCGTATTTCATTGGCTCTTTCTCCCTTCCCCCCCCCCCAAAAAAAATAACAATAATAAAACGTAAACGAAATGCAATTCAGGTGCTGTTTATTTTATCGGTACCCCGGGGATATATACTGTTCTCTTTTAAAGTTTGAAAAATTTTGAAAAAGAAATAATACAAATCATATATAGTTAATACTGGCTTGGGACTTCATTGCGAAAATAAGAGACCATACCTTATCGGAAGGTATGCCTAGTCTACCTGGCGTGGTTGAACGTTAAAAGTTATTCTGAGCAATGTTTATGTTTCGAAAAAAAAAAAAAGAAAAACCGTAGAATTCCGCCATGGTTGCGGGGGTTTCGAATTGCTTTGAGATGTTCATCTTACCGTATATTACGGCCGTTAAAAATGTACGTGTTGTAAAGACGGTAACTGTTCTGCTCGCCACTCTTGTGGTCACGAGATGGCGCCCAGGTGGCGGGCAGTAAACTGGCCTCCTTATAATGACAGGTCTCTGACAGTTATTCCAAAAGAAAACGAAGCTTCTTATACTTCTATTATTATTATTATTATTATTATTGTTGTTGTTGTTGTTGTCAGCATTCCAGTGTTAATAATTATCCACTTGGTGTCTGTATAAGCCGTATAATAAAAGGTTTTGGTTCCCTGCTGCTCAGTGGTGTGGAGCCACTCAGCCAAAGACACTGATTTACGGTGATTCGAAGCTGACCTTACAAGGTGGGATATGCGTGTGAATGAGTGCATGTTCCTCATCACACCATTACAACCAACGACTGTACAGCCAAAACTTGAATTATGATTTGAGAAATTCGGGGAATCGACAAAATCCGAAGTCGGGTTTTCAGTTTTCTCCGATCAGAATTCAGGTTTAACTATAATATAGGGCTTGTTAAACCCACTTTCTAGAACACCCCCACACAATTTAAACGCTGGCCTGTTTCGTCGGGTTTTGGCTATACATGAAATTTCAGTATAAGATATAGGACACAAAAGGGAACAATTGCATTCGCTCTCTCTTTGTCTCTCTCACACACACACACTACCCACTACATCACGCCCCATCTTATCCAGACTGTATGTCCACACACACATTGTGTGATGGAACTGTATAGCGTCACTGTAAATCTGCCTCCTTTTGATGCCCTCTACACGCCTTTGGTAATATTTATCCTCTTTTCTTGTGTTTAAAAGCACAGCACGGCTTTCTCACGCTTGACCAGGTTAAACTAACAGTGGATGACCGGACCCCCTCACCCCCATCCCCGAGGAATCTGCAGAGTAGTGGCCTACCATCTCCACAGCCCAGATAACCTGACAAGCTTGACTGCTTTTGGTCGTTTACACACCTGTGAAAACTCGACTTCCTACTATTACAGCTTCGTGTGAAACCGCATACACTTACTTAAATGATTAGTGACTCTACCTACAGACAGCCATATGCCGTTGTTTGTATTCTTGTCAATTGTGAAATAGCCACGGAGAGATTAGGAACAGAAGACTAAAAAAAAATAAAATAAAATAAAATAAAATGAAAAGGTTTTTATTATAAAAATATTTCTTGTGCAGTGTTGAGAGACATACATCAGAAGAGTTCCCTTGACAAGCCAGTCTTAACATTGCATTGAAAGTACCTGTGAGAAATTTGAATGCCCCAGACTGACCTCTAAACCTAAAGCAGCGTCCGTAAAGAAGAAACAAGCACGGATTTAGCCTACAGATGCTCTGGTAAGGCCATGTACAGAATAAATAACCTTTAATAACAGAAAATGACACATTTATTTCTCATCTCATTTGACACTTGGTTTCTGGTGCTACAACTTTAGATAGCTTTATAAACATAACGATAGACACGACTGTCATAACCTGTCTACTTATCTCTGGAAATACAGACAAAAGAAAATGTGCATTGTTGTAAGACTGAAAACTAATAACAGCAGATATAAAAATACAATGTGTCCTGAAAATTTAAATAAAATACAAAACCAGTAAGAAATGCATATTGTACAGCTTTTACAAACCCTTTACATGTGAGAAAATGGCACTTCAGTCACAGAGTATGTAATTTGGTAATACTGCATTTATCAAACACATCTGGAAACTTCTGTGGGTCAGAAATCAAGGCTTTGTGGCCTTTCCAAGTTTACTCCTTCATCCCAATGTCATCACACCTGCTCGAGCCCCGGGACAATACTGCTGCTTCTCATTAAGAAAGTCCTACCTGAGAACAGCTTGTCGTCAGCAGATGGAGAAACTGATCGGAGTCATAGCTTCCAGAAAACGCTTACATGGCATTTTACACTCATACGTATTTTAGATACACAAACAACTTTTGTTATAATAGCAATAAAACATTTGTGCATTAAAGTGCACAAATTCTCGATGGGGTGAGCGCTTACTGAACATCTGTTTGAGCCCCTGGGTTGCTGTGGTTCTATAGAAAAATAAAACATGTTGAAAGTAAACACATGTGAGAATGTATCCCAGCCCTGAGACTTTTCGAAACACTGTTAGGGTTCATCAATGCAGGAACCAGGCTCTCCATCTGAATTCCCAGAGGTGCCACCCTCTAGGGGTCTGGCATGGTCATTTCTACTAGCCTGATACTGCGGATCGGAAGACCTGTTCTGTACAAATTTGCATGACCTGACAGGCTTTCCAAAACTGGCCCAAGCTCTGCCCATCACAAGGTCAAAGGTCATCCCAACAGCAGTGATGTCAGGATGAGGTCGGGGGTGACATGGGTTAACACTGGTAGTGGAAGTGCTGATGCACCTTGCCATCCATGTGTGCATGGGAGTGTGTGTGTGTGTGCGTGTGGGTGTGCATGTCGGTGTAGACCCTAGAGTAGACCTTGGGGGATCCCACCGGCACAGTGGATCCCACACCCAGAAGTCTTTGGTTTGGGAAATCTGGGGACATGCCACTGGCAGAGTCCTTGTTCCGGGAAGGTGAGACGTGGCCACGAGGCGGGAGGTCTCCATGACGACGGCGGCTGTGGCACAACCAGAGAACAATGGTCCCCACCATGAGGATGGCAGCTGCTGGGATGCCCACGATCAGCGGCCAGGGTAGACCCGAGTTTAGGTGTGGCGGGGTCACCGTGTTCTCCACCTGGGGGTCTAAGGAGCGACACGTATCTTTTCAGTAAGCTGAGAGTGGGCTCCAGAAACTGGTACTTTCACCTACTGGAGCAGCATCGGTATATCAATACAGGCATCCCGTATCAATACAGAAGGGGAATGGGTACAAGAGCGTCTGTTCTTGCCTTTAATTGTTGTATTCATGTTTGTTGAATATTGATTTAATATGTCCCAGTTTATGCTTGTTAAAATTCTTTTTTTTTTTTTTTTGCACAATTTTCTTGTTTGATTGTGAAATTGTCTCCAATGGCTTGATCAGTTTTAATTGTTGTATTGTGATTATTATGTTTTATTTAATTGAATAAATTGATGGATAAAAAAACGTCAATACAGATATTTGTATGTGAATAATAACAATGAATTACAAGATGTATTGATGAGACTGCCCATATATGCTATTGTTCAGAGGAGACCCTGGCGCCCCCTACAGGCCCCTCTTTCCCACACATACCTGGCCGCACGGTCAAATAGGCGCTGCGAAAGCTGTAGCCCATGGTGTTGGCCCCCAAACAGATGTACATCCCTTCGTCCTCTTCATGGGCCTTGACAATTGCCAGTTTATTGAGGTAGGAACCATCTGGCCGGGACCACACCTCCCCCGTGGGCAGGACCATGTAGTGCTGCCCCCCGATCTCCAGCGTGGAGTTGTGCCGGCCCTCTGCACCTGGCTCCACCCTCTTGAGCCACTGGATGACAGGCTTGACATCGCTATGGACCTTGCACTGGAAGGAGGCCGTGCCACCGTAGTCCACCGTGGTGTTGACAGGGTGGGAGCCTGTCAACATGGGTTTGGAGTTGGTACGCTCTGGAGAGGGAGGGGAACAGTGACCTGGTCAGTATGACAACCGTGTAACGGCGGGAAATGCAGCCTGGGAGTGAGAAAACGGGGTTAAGCATACCAATGACGTTGACTTTATACGTGGCGTTGATGTTTCCAGCTGAGTTGGAGACGTGGCAGGTATACCTGGCGCTGTCCTGGGGCTGCAGGTTCTTTAGGGTGAGGGTCCACTGTGGCCGGCGGCCCGGCCGGGGTCCTGCCAGCCTGGTCTGGTCCTTCCACCATGTGATGACTGGCTCCGGGCTGCCGCTGGCCAGGCACTTGAGCCGTACCGAGGATCCCACTGGCTGCTCCAAGACTCGCCGGCGCATCTTGGTGGGCAGGCTGAAACGGGGTTTTACTGCCAGGGCAAGACAGGAAAGAAGGCTCATTAATGATGCAGCTTCACCAACCCAAAGCTACACCCACCCAAACCCAGGATGCAGCATTGTAGTCCCAAAGACACTCCCCCAATCCTAAGGACAATCTCAGAATGCTGCCTTGCTAGCGTGAAGACACACCTCCCTATGCCCAGGACGTGGCATTGCCAATGTGAAGATGCGCCCCCTACCTGCTGAATACTGTCTCACCTTCCCAAAGACATCCCCCCTAGTGATTTATTTTAATATGTTAGTGAAGTAGCTTCACAAACTGCGACTTGAACTAGCAACCATCAGGCTTCAAGGCTGAATCTTGAGTAATGTTTCAGTGAAGGTCATGTGCCTGTAGTTGGGGGCGCTCACCAAGGGGCTGTTGGGAGGGCTCATGCCGTGAAAGCTCCATGCTGGGCTCTGAGGGCTTGGCTTGGGTGTTCACAGAGTCATCTGAAAGACAAGGCAAGCTGAGCATCTGGGGGGTTGAAACACTCTGGCCCAATGAAACAAGCACACAATGCTGGGCACCAACATGGCTGTGTCACGCGAAAAGGTGTGGCTGGACCCACCACAGAGCAAGGCTGTCCGGGACTTGAGGCGCATGAAGGATACACGTTACACCCACGTTCCCGGTGGGAAGCAGAGACAGGCCGTTCAGCTCTTGGTTCCAGGCTGTTAACCAAGGATGTCTAGCCTCAACACTCTGAAGCATTGAAACCATGCTTTTGGTTGCCTAGCTATCAGCTACAGCTGCTGATGTCAGCCTGTATGCATCAAACCCCTCCTCCCTATCCTGGTGATCTGCGACATCCTCAGAGTTATTCTTGCCAAAGTATGTTTGGTATAATAACAAGTGAGGGCAATTCTGTTAGGACAACACTGACATTTGTGACCTGGACCTTCAGAATGGGACAGGCTTGGCTGCATCCTGAGTCCCATTCCTGCTGACAAAGCCTCATGCTGCCTTTATACGGAGGTTCCTCCACTCACACACAGTTCCATGATTGTTAACTTAATCTTTTTGCTAACATGCAATCAAAAACGAAGCTGTACACGTTTTTCAATCAGTACTGTCCTAAAATTGTATTAAATCTTTCCTGGGCAGCCAAATGTTGTTATTAGTGTGGGTGTGTTGCTCACAATTAAATGGGTTAATTACGACTTCAACAAATCTCCCATGATAAGAGACTGTGTGAAAATTGGTTTGTTTGGAAAAACACTGTTACATGCTCGGATTTGGACTGCACAATCTGTATTCAGGGTGATGGTCACATCACTGTCACCTCTTGCCAGTAGGTGTGTATCAAACTGTTATATACAGCCTGGAGGTATGTACTCGTATCATACCACGGTGAGCCGTTTGTTTGTGCCCTTAAGGGCCCACCGGGGCTCAGGCACGCGGAGAAGAGGGACCCACTGCCATATCGGTGGCCTGTGAGGGCACAAAGCCCAACGTGTCTTCACTTTCTGGGCTGTGAACTTTTACGGCTCTGTGTGAACCACGACTAGCCAAGTGCCGTATTATTTTAACAGGGCTTGCTAGGGGGCGGACAAACAGTGCGCATATTGTTGCCTCTCTCGACTTTCCACACTGTCTAAAATACAGCCCGTGTTGACTTAACCCCGAGCAGGAAGCCAATTAGGCGCCTGTAACCCAGAAGGGGGCTGCGTGCCGGACCCTCCCAGGGAGCAGCAATGAGACCCCGGCTTGTGTGAGGCTTTGCTGGATCAACAGCTCCTGTGTTCAGCGTCCGCCAAAATCGGAGGCTCTCTTTAAAAAAGGCCAGTCTGTTTAATCGGGCTACCTAGATCGTATCTGAGTATTGAAAGTACCTTAAGTGAAAATCAAAATTAAAAAATTAATTTTTGTGACCTGGATCAGGAATAGAAGTCCAAAATGCCACTATAGTTATAGGTTGGAAGGATCTTTTGAGTTCGTTTGGTGTCCCCGTAGTCTCTGAGAGCTTAGCGGTCTAACCTCCTGTCTTGTTCCACCCTGTCAAAATACAGGCCTCTGTGCCGCTTGAGCAGACTGGCGTCGTGAATCCCCAAGTTCCATGTTCGTCCCCCTCTGGCCCTCCAAACTGCAGGCCATCGCACAGCAAGCGGCGATGTTTGCCACCATTAATGGCCCGCCGGGATTCTCTGAAAGCCTGAACAGCACGTGCTCTGTAGTCGGCGTTCCAGTCAGAGCCATGTGATGCCCACAGCCAGCAGGGAAAGGAGGGGGATCAGAATGCGGATGCGTTGAGGGACCACCTGTGGTGAAGCGTGGCCCCTTCTTCCCCATTCCCGTCAATTTCCATTGCGAACCTGGCAGCACTGGGGGTATCTGGGGGTTTTGGGGGAAGTCATATCATGCCTGCAAGGTTTCAGTGGGGGCCAAGGGTCTTGAGAGTCATGTGACTTGCTGTCACTTGGGGGCTCGTCAAACCTTGTAGCTCATGGTCGACGGGTCTGTAAGGAACTGCTTGTTGATGGTGAGGGGTGTGTTCAGGAAAAAGAAAAGAAGAAAAGAAGAAATCACTCAAAGCTCAACGGGGTAATTTACAGAAAAGTGACCTACGTCATGGGTCAAGCTGCAGAAATACCAACACTGCTTAGTTCCTAGCAAGCCTCCAGCACTGCCTGAGAGCGGAATGAGAGAGAGGTTGTGCGGGGAAGGGAGGGGGGGTTAGCACCCTCCCTGACACAGCGTGTTACACACCCTGCTCACAGCTTACACCTTCCATTCCCAGAGAGGACTGCTCCAGAAAAGGCTCCATTCATTCACACAGCCCCTACGACGGCATCGAAAACGAGACACAAGGCAGGAGCCGGGTCGGGGGGCTGTAGATGTGATGTCAGACAAGCCCTGAGTAGGTGATGAGTGTACGTGGGATTCTGTACCATCGCGAGGACCGTGGAACATGCATGACAGTGACAGAATCTGCATTGTAGATGCCACTTTTGGCTGTCATGGTAGACGCTCATAATGTAAAGGAGCAGAAATGTGATTATGAGGAAAACCAATCAGTAGGGGAGAAACAGGGCTTCCAGACAAAGTCTGTCCATCCATCTTCTTTAGCTGCTTATCTGTAAGGGTCATGGGGAAGCTGGAGCCAATGCCTGCTGACTTTGGGTGAAAGGTGGGGTACACCCTGGGCAGGTTGCCAATCTACTGCAGGGCCAACACAAAGGCAAACACCGATACACACTCACAGTCATGCCTATGGGCATTTAGAGTAGCCAATTGACCTATCCTGCATGTCTTTGGAATGTGGGAGGAAACCAGAGGAAACCCATGCAGGCATGGGGAGAATATGCAAACTCCACAAAGAAAGGCCCCTGTTGGCAGTGAGGACCGAGCCCAGAACCTTCTTGCTGTGAGGCAGACGTACTAGCGAGATGATTCAGGAAGTGGCCCGAGAGCCACCCGCTTTCTGAAAACTCCCCTCACATTTCCAGTGTACTGCTATGTCACTAAGCCCAGACTAATAGCTTAACTAGCGTTTAACTGCTGGTGTACCTGGAGTGTAAGCCAGGGCAGGTGCAGACTGCATCCTGAGAACGCTGGGTTTAACCCTGAGACGCAGCACCAGCAATGAGTCTGCCGCCTTTGCGTTTTGCGAGTCCTTGATGGGAAGCCGAAAACAACAGCATGCTGCGAAATGAAGAGGGGGCGAGGCCCACAGTTTCTAAACATGCAGCTTTTTGAGGAGACGGAGCCCCAAAACGGTCGTTCTGCTGAGGCCTATTTTTGGCAGGGCACACGTCTCCTAAATGCCGGTGACGCCTGGTGCCAGCCGGAGCCGGGGGGGTCAAATTAGAGAGCTGCAGTGCAGCCGCAGCATGAAAGATGCGATGGGGGAGAGGAGAAGGGCCTAATTAGAAGGCTGTCCTATCTTTTATAGCACCATTAGTGGTTTTCTGCAACAGGCGTGTGGCAGCCTGGGAGGAAATTGCCCAATCTTTTCTTCTTGTTCTTCTTCTTCCTCCTCATTTATGTATTTCCTCTGCTTCTTTCATTCTCCTCCATGATGAAGGCGAGCTGGCATCCCACCCGAGAGGCAGCCTGTACGTCTGGCTCCCTTAATGAGCCCGGATAAGGGGGTCTTAACTGGGGGTGCCGCTAGAAGGCAGACCATTTGCATTCCTCCTTTTTAATTAAAAGCCGTTGGTGCGTATGTGGGGAGGGGGTGTTGAAGGAAGGGTTGAGGTTTGGGGGCACTGGGAGCAGACCCCCCAGCTCCTGTTGCTCGGACGCTAACAGGGGTAGCGATGCCAAATGCAATCCTGCCTACGTGAACCGGGTCTGCTAAAAACAAGGCTGAACAATTTGTAGCCACTGGGTCCAGTAGCACACCCTGCCTCTGGCCTCCCACACTCTTCCAGCACCACCGTGGACTTGCTAAAACACTTTGAGTTTATTTTGGGGTTCCTGAATTCGCCCGCTCCGCTCCGCTTACGATGACAAACTCTGTACCATGCCCTTCGCTCGTGAGATGGGATGGTTTCAATTTCATCAAAAGACCCTTTCATCCTCTCCTCTCTTTTACCAACTCTGGCAAGCATGAATTAATTTGTGTCCATATGTGTTCTCCGCTTTTGAACTCGCCCTACGATAACACAAAAGAAAGACAAATATCCTGAGAGAAGTGGGCTCAGCCCCGAGCTCCGTGTCATTCGGAATTAGAAATCAAGTGATTTTCATGCCGGGAGAGAAGCCGGCAAAACAGTAGACGGCCCAGGATGCGTGTCATTCCATGGTGCCCCCGCGTCCTCGTGGTCCAGACGACAAAGAGCTAGCATGGCCTGAGGTGGGAGGGGCACAGGAAAAAGTACCTCACTTCAGGAAAATCCAAATATTCCCCGTCTCTCGGAAGGGTTGGGAAAGAAACACTGTGAGTGGTTCAGCCGAAACGTTTGGACAACGCTGCTGAAACCTGAGTCACTGCACTTCCAAAAGAAGGTAGCACTGAGGAGTATGACCACACTAACCCATTCATTGCTCTCCATGCTGAGACTCGGGGCAAATCCCGTCCTTCATCGTATGTGTGGTACAGACCAAAATGGCCACATTATGCTGAAAGACCTCTCTCCTCAGCTAACCGCCCCTGCTTTTGGACTCCACCTCCATCTCACCCAGAACTGAAATTGGCTGTCTGGTATAATTCTGTTACAATTAGCTGTTCTGCTGAGGGAGGTGTTGACTGGATTACAGCACAGCCCATACACCTCCATGTATAAACTGGAACTACCACAGGTCCATCTCCTCTCCAGTTTGACCCGGACCGACCCCCTGACCCTCGGAACCAAAGGTGAGCGGACTGTTCAGCATCCTTGACACCCCAAGCTAACATGGAGACTCACAACACAGATGTTTTTTGAGCGGCTGTTGGTTTACAGGGCTGGGGCCAAGCAGAAGGCCAACCCCCAGCATCCTCGAACCCCTGGCTGATACGTTACCACCTCTCATGAGTCCTCCTAGAGAGGCTGAATACCTGGGTCCACTGCAGAGGGAGAGACCCGCAGGATCTCTTAAATAAATACTTAATCTGAATGGATATAGGACGGTGTTGGTCAAATTACAATTAAACTTTGGATAAAAGTGGCAAATAAAGATACTGTAGATCAGCCTGTTTCATCGACAAATTTAACTCATTTGAATCCATCCGCATGCTCAGCATTATACTTAGGTCAGTTGTAAAGACAAGGCAGCAGACAAATTCACGGCAGGGACTTTCAAGCTTGTGTTGCTCACATTTGGCTGTGTGTGTGTTCTCAGAGATTTGGGTTTAGGTACAACTGCATTGCTCTTAACATCACAGATGCATCACTCTGGTTCACAGCGAGGTGATTAATACATGAATTAATTCATGCCCAAGGACAGATGTGACGAGGAAGAAGTTTCTCTTTCATGGCCTTGGTTATTTTTTGGCCTGTTGTAACAGAGACTGGAGGCTCGACAAAGGTGCGAGTCCTGCCCAAGCTCGCCCATCTAAGATCAGAAGAACACTGACAAACGCCTCTGAAATCTGACTGGAGTTTTTCCTGTCGGACTTCGCCATAGCATTAACATGACACCCCACACTGATGTCTACAGTTCGAGAGAAGTTAGGAAAAAACAGAGTGGGAGAAACTGTCTCGAGTCTCACTGAACAAACAGTCTGTGTGGGGTTTGTAGAAGAACTAATCTTCAGAAAGGAATCTACTTAAAATAAACTGAAACTAGAAAATAATGTCTGTTTGAAATGGCTACATTCTTTCCTAGCAAGACGGTTATGTGCTGCTAACGTAATCATTTCCTCAAGAAATAGCTGTGGAGGATGTGTTGTAAAAATAAATAGAGGGCAGAGGGAAGGGAACCCTGGACACCTGGCTGCTGAAGCAGCCTTGGGTTCCTCATGCCCTTCTACTCTGCCAAAGCAGGCTTTGGGTTCCCAACACCCTCCTTCCTTATGGCACAAAGCTTTGGGTTCCCCACACCCTCCTTCCTTTTGACACCAAGCTTTGGGTTCCCCACACCCTCCTTCCTTTTGACACCGAGCTTTGGGTTCCCCACACCCTTATCCCATACTGCAGCAGGTTTTGGGGTCCCTACACCTAACTTCCAACACCACACCCAGCTTTGGATTCTCCACACCCTTCATCCATACGACAATGGGCTTATGGATCACCACACCATTCTTCTGTAGTGTTTCTGTACTTCCATTCCCTCACAGATCCTGGATTCTCCATCTTGGTTTCATTGCAAAGTTATTTATCCATCTCTTTATGCCCACGGGTATTTTTGAAAGGGAGCCACGTGCCAAAATCCCTCTGGCAAAGAATGCCCAAAATGCAATGTGACCAGTGTGAATCAATCAGCCTTTTATCTTAGTGGATCAGGTACAAATTTACTGCCGTCTGCCTGCCATCTCTGTCATCTGCCCTCCCACCACCAAACCTGTGGCAGGTCTGCTTCATATCCCACCCCCTGCGGGCCACACGCTGGCACCTTGGCATCATCACCGACGGGAAAGGACAGCGCCTGCACTCTTACGCTCGGCCACATCAAGCAAATGCCTCTGTGCTTAACCCGCATTTTCAGGCATGCTCAACCCATTCATCAGCTTGAGGTCGCCAATACTTCTGTAGTGAGCGGAGGGAAGCACAGAGAAGCGCGGTGTTGGGTTACGAGTGCGGTAAACACGTGCGGTACATGTACTGTGCGACAGACACGACAGGTAAAAAGGCCTTTGTTCTCAGTCCTCTGAGTGAAACCCAAGTTACAAGCTCTACTTTTTTTATATGGCAAACTAGCGGTAAATTCTCATTTGCACGATGCGTACTCGTACATACTTATTTTGTGTTCTGTAAATGAAACCATATTTACTGAATAGTCAGGAGCCTGCCAGCTCTGCCAGTCAAGTCAAACATGATCCAGCAGAAGGCCAATCTGGAGGCTCTGTCCTGAATCATTTCAGTCTCTCCGAGAGCAGCTGAAGCTCTTCAGTAAGACCAAAGGGGCATGAGGACATTTATGATTTATTTATGAAGCAGCTCACACCACTGTCCCTTCACAAGCAAGTGGTACAGGGCACCTCTAATGGACCAGCTGACCACAACATGCCCAGCACAGCAGACACTCTTAAAGACACTTCATGTTAACAATATGGCTGACAGTCAGTTTATGTGGGAACTGAGGGAGCTCACGTTTCACCCCATTGGCAGATGAGAAGCCGTATCCATCAACTAGACGTGAGAAATGCAATGGCGGTAAGAGACTAGCAGATATGGGCCTCTAATGTGTGAGACAGAGGCGGTGGAAGAAAATGTGGAAGTGTGACAGATGGGAGATGAGAGGCAGTTTATGTGGAAGGGGAGAGAGGCTGGAGGTCTATGAAGAACAGGAGAGAAAGTGAGGGGTGTATGAATAAGGGGGGAGAGACGACGTGGGTGTAGGAGGAACAGAAGAAAGAATGGGGAGTCTATGAATAAGGAAGGAGAGAGGACCAGGGTCTATGAGGAACAGGAGAAAGAAGGGGGGGTCTATGACTAAAAAAGGAGAGAGAGAGAGAGAGAAGGGGTGTCTATAAGGAATGACCTACTCACCTAATATGACCAGGGTATAGTTTAGCGCAAGGCTGCCAAACCCATTGGTCACACGGCACACGTAAACACCGGCATCGCTGACCTCCAGCTGGCTGATTCTCAGGCTCCGTCTCAGGACGCGGTAGCGCCCCCAGCCCCGGTTCACATTGCGCCCGTCTTTCACCCAAAGCACCAAGGGTGGGGGGTCTCCCTCCACAGGGCAGGGCAGGCGCACGGTGTGACCCAAATGGACCACGTGCCTCTCCTCCACGGGCCGACTGAGCCGTGGGGGGCCTGGAACACATAGCAGAGTGGCTCAGTATGACAGCATAACAGCCTTTTAAAAAAAAATAAAAAAAAAAAAAGGTCAATACTAGGAGTGTACGGAGGTGTGGTAACAGTCAAAAATGGGCCTGTTGTGACACAGTGACAGCTAATGAAATGCTTTTGACCTAGCAGCTAAGCAGAATTTAATGCCTTCATTTATGCCCGTTTTTAACAACTAATACTAATTTATGTTGGTCTATGTTATGATGACGAGGCTCTGGAGTGATCAGGAACTCAGCACATGAAAATCCCTTTTCAGAACTGATTAGTCAGGCTGGCTGTTCATTCTGCTCAACTCGCTCCTTTCTGTTAAACACTTTATTCACTCTACAAAAAACAAACAAACAAGGCAGTCTGACAGCCTGTGGAAAACCCAACAGAGCTGCCTCTGAGGATGGATGTTGATCTCTATGGGGTAGCCTGCCTCCCAGAGATGCCATTCCCAGCATGCTCTGTTCCTCGGCCTCCACGGCTGCTGGTAACTGGTCTGGGGTGTCTGCCTTTTACCATATCAGCCCGCTTCATTTCCCACTGTCACATTTTTTGGGTTCTTTTGCCCCATCTCAAGGGTTGTCATCCCCCCAAACATTTTTTATTCCTCTTGTTTTTTTTTACAAACTTGCTTTGCACAAGTCCTTTTCATGTATGATGTCCAGTGCAGAAAAGGACCATTTTCTATTTCCTCTAGCCCTCCAGGACAGGTTTCTGTGTTGGACTTCCCCCCCCATTCATGCCCTATATTGTCACATCCTGTTCCTGCACTGGGCCAGAGCTGCTGACATTATGGAAATTGAAAATTGAAACTCTGCAAATTTACCTTTTTTCCCTCCCTCCCTCCCTTCATCCACCCCTCCCCCACCACTCTGCAGAATCGAAGTGTTTTCACCTGGAATCGCTGGTTGCTATCCAGGAAAGTGCCAGAAACTCGGCGAGGAAAAAAAATAACGGGGGTTGTTTTTAGTGCTGGAATTAAATTACAGCACATTCCTGAATGTTAGGCTGAAAGGATTTTTCTTTTATTTCCCTAAAAATATTCCCAATGCTCCAGAAACAAAACACATTTTTGAGACTCAGTCAGCTGTCACTGAAGCCATGCGATGTCTGAATGCCCACTTTGGGCTGGGCATTATCAGGTGAAAACGAGCCTCCCTGTGTCTTACACAACCACACTGGCTTTTTGGTGGATCTATAAAACAGGATCTGGAAATCACGGCAATAAACGTGCTTTACCACAAAGCCTCACTGGAAACAGCAATCCACTGCTACTGGCTGGGTTCAGAAGGTGGGCCGTAGGGTGTTACAGAAGGAGAACTGGCTATGAGGAGCTGCATGAGCTCTCAGAAGTGCCGGGTCCCATCCACGCCAATCTCACGCTGCCGCCCGGCGTGTGAGGACACAGCCCAGCCAAAACAGCTTTTCCTCACCTTTTCTTGCTCGCTGACCCAGCACCCGTGGCATGCAGGATGCACTTCTTCCTTTGTGCTTTCGGATGAAGAGGGCGACTGAGGTGAATCACAAATAAATCGATTCAGACGTTTCTCATAGTGCTAAATATCACCCATACCCAGAATGCAGCTCCAACACAGAAAAAAAGCCAAGATCAATATAGGCTGGGTTCTCCCTGTCCAAGTGCAGCCCTTATTGGAACAATCCGGCCATCGGCGTGGTCCAGACAAGCCAAAAACACACAACCCACGGGCTTCTACATGGTTGGGGGGTGGAGTTAAACCTAACTCATACTTCATTTTTCCGTGTTCCGCCACAGTCCATGCACGGTCGAGTGCGCAGACCTTCGTGTCACATTTGTCAGTGTATGTGTACGTTCGCAGTCAGCGGTGATGATATTACACCAGACTAGCAGAGGACACATGTTGTCCTCATGGTCTGAACAAAGTTTTAGTAGGCTAAAATTAACCGTAAGCAAAAGCGAAAGCACCCAACACCTGCTTTAGCTTCTGTTCTGTCTTCTTCAGAGAACAGCTATAAATGTGTGGGAACATCTGCACATCCTCATATAGCTGCTCATGACAAATACTCTCTTCTTCTATTCCTTCTTCCTCAACATCTGTTCTTTTAAATTTGGTGCTGCCACCTACTGGAAATTCCCAGCAATGTACCTATCTATTCTTTGCACATGCACAGACGACCAGCAAAATTTCCACTAGATACAAAATCTGGACTACACAAGCACAGACCACACGGAGACCCCTGCTGACGAAATTTACGTCACACAAACTGCACATGTACTGTGACAGAGCACGGAAAAGTGCCTTAGGCAGTCTGGCTCTTTCACGACCCCACCATAGAGCGTGTGAACGTGCCAAGCGAGGACCCCGGCAGCCCACAACAGATGATAGGCAGGATGGGGGGATAGGTGGGAAAGGCCCCCTGGCTGCTCCCAAGGCCACAACAAACCTGCTGGCAGATGGAAATGCTGTGGTTGAGTGTTGTTGCCTTGGCTTGGTGGAGGGGGGCCATGGCAAGACTAGAGAGGACAATCGGGGTCTATGTCACCATGGGGCCCTCGCATGAGGGAGTCAGCAGTGTGCTGGATAGCAGCCAGCTCCCGAACGCTCCACAGGGGGGACCCTGAAACCTTCATCTCACCTCCCCTCACATACAGTTTCATATCTGAGAAGGAAAACATGGAGCCATCTGTCTGCTCCCCACTGTACTGAAATTTAGCAAAAAGAAGCCCCCTCACCACAGGCTGCACAAGCTGGCCGTTGTTTTGTGAACTTACAAACCCAGCAGGACCTCTCTTTACAACCAAAAGAGCAGGGAACATATACACACACAAATCTGCCTTTATCTGGGCTCCCACCAGAAGAGGGGCCACCATTCTCTGTGATTCCTGATTGGAGACTCTTCAATCAGGACACGCCCCCAACCTGTGAGCTGCCCTGTTTCATGTGTATGATTTAGAGAGAACTGTGGAAGAGCTCTCGGACATTGTAAGTGTCCAATGACTCCAACACATCTCACCGTGGGACAAGGGGAATGGCATATAGACCTTGGCATATTCTGGAAAATCTCCTCCTCCATCAATTCCCATCTGCTGTTTTTACAGATTTTTTCACAGCTGTGCATTTGAGGGCAGTCAGCAGTGCACTGGATCTGGCCCAGGAATCGGAGCTTGACCTGCTCACGGAATCGGACTGTCCTAATAATATAGGGACACACTGGCAAAGAGGACTGTACAGCTCATTCACTGCTTCAGCACCTGTCATTCTGCCTATCGGCTTGTGTAGCTCTGCCCACCCAGCGCATATCATCCTGTGTAGCCCCACCCACTGATCTGCTATTGTCATTTTAGCTCCACCTATTTCTTCTTATCTTCCTGCTCAGCTTCCTCTCTGGCAGCTACCTGTTTACATATTCTGATAGCAGTGGTAGACTCAACATGGTGTCTCCGCAATCGGCAGCACTGTCTGGTCTGCATCTCATCTAGTGCGCTGTTGACTCTGATCCCTGAGCAGAGATAGGTGGGGGGGGGTGCAAGGCGCCGGCTCCAGTGTTATCGCTGATCCTCTCAGATTACCTCGCAGTGACCCCTCACACCATCCCATCATGCATCAGAGCGTGTCCTGCTTCTACTTGTCTACTTGGTGTACTGTGGAAAATGTGAAGCCCCTGGACAGCAAACTTTCCTCAGCATTAGGGGGTGCGGAGAGCCACACTTACATACGCAGAACCCCCCCCCACAGGATAAATGATGGGCTGAGCCTCTCATCGTCCATCCAGAGAAAGCGCCCGTCACACATCAGCTGACCATGAAGGTGTGTCCATGCTGGGTGTGATACCACCAAGATGCTGACGAGGTGTCCGCATTCCATTGCCCAGTTTCATTATTAACGAAATCTTTATAGGCCACCGTACCATCTTCACACAGTACACAGAAATTTATCTTTTCGCATATGCCATCTTGCTCACTACGAGGACATACACATACATAAGAGCACAGGGTCAACCGTTCTTCCAGCACCCCTGGAGCAGGGTCTGGAGTTAAGGGCCTTTTTCATGGACACTTTTTACCAGTGAAGAAGCCTACCTACACAGTGGTCTCCTGCAACCCTGTGCTCTAATTCCTAAATAATTGGCCTCAAATGAGCTGTAAAAACAAATGAATTGCCCTCTTTCACATCTCACAGGTGTCAAATCCAATTCGTTAATTCCAAAGCATTCATAAACGAAATCCAGGAGCAAGACAGCAGCCAGGAAGCCGGCCAGGTGCTGCAGGCTCCAGCGGGCCGGTGCTGAAAGGGCCACAGGTCGGCCGGCGAGGTTCCGGCTGACAGACGAGCGGTCGCTTCACTGCAGGCTTTCCGGCATGCTTCCCAAAGTCAAGGTGGCTCACATCCCGGGGCTGCGTGTCTCGTCTTGTCTGCGGGCCCCCAGCGAGCACACACAAGCTTTGAGATCACTGTGCCGTCTGGGGGGTGGGCTCATGTTTTAATCTGCATTACAGGGCTTCACTGGAGACCAACCCCCATGCATCCATGGAAATGAACACACAGCAGTACCTGACATGTACTGGGAAAGCAGTCCAATGTGTCACCATCAGAACCGGACTCCCAGTTCTGCTCCATTTAAATTGAGAACCGTGCCCTTCAGATGAGGTATGAGGTGGGGGCTTGAACTGCCCATGTTGAACCTTCTCCCTCTGCTGTGTGTACTAGGGACCTTGGCTGGTGCTCCGTTCATGATAACGAACAGGACAATGGAGGAAAAGATGGCTGCTGGTATCTCCCTCTCTGCCACAGGTGCACCTGAGCAAACAGGTACGACATGTCCCTGACCCCTCTGGAATCTTTAAACTGACCGAATGCACGTCTTCATGTTTGGTATGAGAATCTTTAAGCAGACAGAGCTCTTGTGTTTGCATTTTTACGGTCTCCCCGCAAACAGCCCACTCCACACAACTCTGCCTAGCAAGGCCTTTCCAGAATACAAATGCAAAACTGGGACCATCTTGGGTACAACAACAACAAACAACAACAAAACAGATAAGGAGGTATGTTCCTGAGGAGAAAGTGAGAATGTGATATTGGGTTTCAACCACGGAGGCTTGTAAGGACCAGACTGACTAGCTGTGGCATTCCATTGGAATATCATCAATGCTTCTCACATCGCAGCCACACACACACTCACATACACACACACAAGGAGCAGCCTTTTGCTGCTGAACTCCTGAATGCAACTGTCCTACAGTCCGAAACCCTTTTTTCCCCAGCAGAGGGCTGTAAACCAAGGTCACAAGACATCCAGACATTCAAGATTATGCTTTGGTTAGCGTTAGGTTAGTGCAGCATGCTGGATCAGTGTGTAGCACTCTTGCCTCACACTGCCAGGGTTAAGGGTTTGAATGTTTCCTTTGTGTTGTGTAGATTTCCTCTGAATACCCCAGTTTCCTCCATTGGTCCAAATACTTCCAGTTCCTACTGGTCTCTCTAAATTGCCCATTGTGTGTGTGTGTGTGTGTGTGTGTGTGTGTGTGTGTGTGTGTGTGTGTGTGTGTGTGTGTGTGTGTGTGTGTGCGCGCACTCAGTGATGAGTGAGCATCCCATAAAGGGTGTAGCCCAGCCCTGTGCTGCCTGGGATAGACTCCAGGCTTCTTCTCTTCCAAGTGGTTGGAAGATGAGTGGATGTGTAAATGTGCTACCCATTCAAGAATCGCTCTACTCATGAAACATGTCCTTCTAGTAGTCAAATTTCAGAATGCACATTCAGTCACGTCTGCCAAGGATAAAAAGAAATATAAAGTATCTGGATAATCTGAGGGGAGTAAGAGAGACAAAACACGATGCAGATCATGCCGGATTGATCCCCAACGTGCTTCCAAAGATCAATGGCATCTACACATCCGATCTTCCCCAATTCGCATCATCAATGTGTCCTTCCCCACCTCAATTTTCATGTGTGGAGCCAAATAATCGAACAGAATGAGGTTGCCTCTGTCTCTCCCAATGGCAGCATCACCAGCCCTCAAGATCTGAGGTGAAGCAACATCACCAATCTCAGGCACTCCTGGGAGGTCACTGACAACGTGCTAGGCTCTTATAAGCTTGATATTCCTCTAGACCTGACCTGGCTATGATACCCCTGAAGTAAAGACGGAACCACACAAGCAACACTTCTGAATTCTAGGCACACTCTGCTCAGTGGTGCCACGTAGAGTGGTAGAGTGCTGCTGACTTCTTACACCAGCACTCAGCAAACCAGCCACCCACTGTTGCACTGTCGCTGTCCTGGGTCTAGCATTCCCAGCCCCTCTGGTAGCCCCTCCCACCCATCAGTGTGCAAAGATAACAGCCCACCCCATGGGGCCTCCCATTATCTGGCTAATGAACTGGGGAGCTGAACACCTGCTGAGAGGATATGAACCAAGCGTCGGGGGTGTTTCTGCAGGGTAATGATTTACCAGGCTGCTGATCCAGCCATGGGCTACGACCACCCAGGCCAATCACACGTGTGGGCGTCCGACCACCCACAACAAGAGATTAGTCTCAAGGAATCCTCTGTCATGCACCCCCCCACCACCACCCGCACCATGCTAGACAAGAAGACAGTTTGTTATCGTGAATCATTTCACTATACATGGCCTCTTCAAAACATTTTAACAATGAAACACAGCAGCTAACACTTCCATATGACAGTTATCCCTAAGAACGACATCTAGAATCCAAATGAGCTGGAGGCAGCATTTCTGGAAGTGGACAGGAAGTGTGGAGACACATGTATGCGGTGTAACCGGGCACTTCCTGCTGGGCTGAGGAATCACCGAGCCATGTGACAGCATCCCTGGACGAACTCAGCTGGCATGCGTGAGGGAGTCTCAGGACAGAGTGGCCCTGCGGACCTGGACTGGTACGGTCCTGCCCCCTTTCAGCATACAGACCAATACAGCACACAGAGGTTGCTATACTCAGCTAAAACACAGACTCACACTAACAAATGCAGCTCAACTGGGGTGCGCCTAAAAGCGTCAGATAAATACGTCACCGTAAGGGAAGGCATTCAGAGGCCGGGGTTGAAGGGGTGGCTCAAACGTTCCTGACAGAATCTTGCGGTCATTCAGCCACAAGAAAAGAGACCTTAGAAAGTGACGGGAGAAACAAATGCTTCATGTTATCGCCCGTTCGGGAGCGATCAGGCATTGGTGCCTTTCATGGCACGACATCAAACCGCCTCAGGACACGGAACGAGAGGAGAGCCTTCACCTTTCGGTTGAACCCTGGATGAAATTTCAGAATCCTCCCCAGATGGTTCCTGCTCACATGGGACTCCACTCACCCCCGACAAAGACCTGCCCCACTGTTGATTTTTCATTTATTAAATTTCATCTTAATTCGGGATACATGACGAAATCTGAATCATCGTTATTTCATGAAATGTTCTCATGATAGTGCCCCCTCCATCCTGGGAGCTCAGTGCACGCCAAGATGCCCAAACCGTTTCCCTATTCCTAATCCACGCTGTGGTTCCTCCCTAATAACTGTGATCCAGATGCCAATGCAGCACATGACCGTAACCCTCCGTGAGCTGATGCCCCTGGTTTTTGCTGTTTACCCTGCCCCACTACCTACTCCTGTCCTTCCCGTCCCATGTGACGCTGACCATCCACACGCCTCACAGCTTGTTCATTCTGTTTTTTAGCAGCAGGGATAACAGGGAAGGCTGCATGGGACCCAGTGTGCCCATGCAGCAGGCTCCATTTCCCCCACACAGAGCCACAGGCACACATGACCAACCCTGACCACCACGGCTTGGATGGACATTCTTGAGGAGGCTGAGATGATTCTACAGACAGCTGCAGCTCCAACTCAGCAGTAGCCAACCTCCTGAGGCTCACATCTAGAGGCCTTGGTTACCTGAATAGCTAAGATAAGGGTCCTTCAATTCTGAAGTCCAAACCAAACCGATGCCCACTGAGTTATTTCAGTCAGTGCACACTTTTGGTCCAAACTGATCATCAGTGAGAAACTTCACATCAAAAGCCATTTTTTCTACATAGCACTAAGTTATATATAAATCAGGTTATTTTGTACATTTAATATCACTTCTCATCAGTCCACCCCATGCCTGCATCACATTAACCCCTGAGGAGGCTTATCACATATATGCCTATTGAGTAAAAAATTCAAAAGCACAAATCACCCATGAGAATCAATAAGCATCTGAATCTGTCGGGATAAACCGGAGCGCCCTGCTGAAGCTGCGTTGACTTGATTTATTCCTCATCTGGACTCGGTTTTTAACTCTCGTTTTGAGATGGCTCCACCCCCTGGTGGACCGCAGGTAACAGGGCTGAATGTACGGGTCAGTAGGACGCATGACCGTCTTGGCAAGACAAGACAGATGGACAAAGGGGCAGTAACTGGGAGCCCCACACTGAGCCTTACAATATGTGATCTGCGGCTGATTTACACCACTGGCACAGTCAGGGTCATGTGACCTGCCGCGATTTACGCTTCTGCCTCTTTTGAACTTGGCGGGAGAGGCATTTATGTAGCACTGGGCTCTCTGAGGCCACTGTAAATAAAAGATCCCAGAAAAGAAGCTCTTTTGCTCCTTGAGCTGCCCTTGCCGACTTCAAAAGCCACTCTGAGAGACTGGCTTGTGTGATTTGTGGGTGTTTTCGGTCAACGGGCCCCTCTCGTACCACTCGGCGTCCCCCTGTAGTTTCATTAAACAGCTCCATCCTTTAAAGGGCTCCTTGTGTCAGGTTGGGCAACACGGCAGATCTGATTGCTCATGCAATGCCCAGAGTGAGGAACTGCCATTAGGTCCAAATACTGGGGACTGTTCCTTAGAATTACACACTGGTCCACAGCTCTCTTCCCCAGCAAGGTTCCACCGAGCCCCCAGTGCATGCATACAGTGCATTACTTAGCAAGTACACCAGAGCACCAAAGACACGACCTACAGCCCAGACCTTGTAAGGCACTGGATTGAATGTGCGATAAACATCTTGGATTCCCGTTTGTCTGGTTCCAGTTTTGAAACTGCTGCGCTGTCTGAAACACGCAGAGAAACTTGTAATAAAGCACCTTCTGTGTCTCCTCTGACCAAGAAAATCCAGGGGAAAGAGAAGCAGATCTGTGCATCGCACCAGAATATTTTTCTTTTAACATTTAAACCTCACAGGACGCGTTAGTAAAAAGTGATTCACACTCAGCAGGTCAGGATGAAAGGGTCAAGTAAAAAAACGATTGTTTAATGTACTTAGCACATGACCACAAACATTAAGACTCTGCAAAATGACTAAGAGGTGAGATGTTTCCCGTAAATCTCCATGCCAATTCTGCTTTGTCCAGCCGGCTGTACAGTTTATTCTCCCTATTTTATCACCTTACTTTGAAGCATTCGTTAATTATAACGATTTAATAATATTCAGAGACATTCATAACATTAAATATTACTTGAAAAAGTTGCTATGACAGATTGTTAATTCAGTGTTACAAAAGCACTTTGCATCCTACTTAAACACACCAATTCGACTAGAAACATACAGCTACAGGCAAACTACTGTACTGTAGATAATTCACCTCTGTAAAGGGTCTGTACATTAGACTAAATGCCATTTTCCATCCCTAAACGACCGCCAGTACAATAACAAGACTTAGGAAAAGGTTACAAAAATCATATGGTTCTTTTGTCTACATACAAGGCAAATAAAGTTGCCTAGGGTTGCAAAGTAGCATATTCTCAAAAGTCTTCCCTCATAGTAAATGAAAGATTGTTAAATGAAATGAAATGAAAGTAAATCAAAGCAGCCAGCCGAGAGGGGACCAGCCCCTCCAGGACCCCCGCACACATCTCACCTTTCGCCTCACTTGACAGCACTAGGACCAGCACTGCCAGGTAAACCGAGAAATTCTCCATTAGCCTGTTAGGACTTTAATTCCGCCACGTATTGGTTTCTGCAATAAAAAAGCAGTGGTACATTCAGGAGTGGAAGCCACAGATTCATCAGGGGACTTCACTGACAGGGCAAACAGCGCATCCATGGAAACATAATAACACGAAAGCTGCTGCTGCTGATGATGATGATGATAAATGGGCGAGCTGAACTTGGGGATTCGACTCATACTCACATGCAGGCGACAGGCGATGCTTTGAGTCCCGCATAAACTGTACATGTATAAAGCGCTGATGATGATGATGATGATGATGATGATGATGCGCACCACAACACTCACACAGGACACTAATCTGACTTCCTTCAGGATTGCACGCCAAGCTCGTTTCAGTCCGTAACACGCTGTAGTACTGAGGCAGCTTCACATGGTCGATGCGGACACCTTCTCCGGATAAACCGAACCGCTGATGACGTTAACGATGCGCTCCTGCCGCACACTCGGAGCAAACTGATGTTCCTCTTTAAATAGCAGCTCTTAGGACACGCTCCTCTCCTCCCGGGCCGGATTGAAGTCCCACCAGTATCCACTCTGCATACAGATACTCCAGTCAACCTTAACCATTCACGGGCTACCTGCAGACTGACGTAGTGTGTGCGCCCCCTTTCGGCGAAACTACGTTCCTACAACACGCCAGCTTCAGTCAGGATTGAGAGTCCAGTGATCAGGATCTCTTTCTAATGCACCTCCTATGATCGGGCAGGTCAAACAGGACGCCCCCAGACACAAGTAACATCCGAGGGGCAGTTTAAAGCTGGTCCAGGGTCCGATTTACTTAACCTCACACATGAAACCAGACTGTCAGTTGGAAACCATGCTGGGGTTCAGTCTTGAGATCTTAGTGAGAACGTTAAAACTGCCAGATTCACTTTATAGGCCGTAATCTTGAAAGGTGGTATACTAGTGGAGTAAACATGTGCGTATTACATCAGTGTCTTTGAATTAGTTAACCAACAAGAGTTTTAAAAAAAAACCTAATAACCAAAACAACCTGACACATGTCTGTTAGATCAAATCTCTAATCAACTACTTAAATAGTCCTTGGATGTACTGGGAAGAATAATTAGCATAATGAGAACATTCCCTGTCTTTGAATGTTGCACTAGTCATTAGACTACTGATTCATAATAGATGGCTTGAGTACTTAGATCTCTAGTTAAGAAACCAAACTTGGACTCACTGGTACTTAACTAGTACAGATCCATCTTAAATGCCCCATTTCTATGTAAAACTCAACAGAAAATTGCAGCAGCTCAGCTCCAGTCATACTTAAATGCAAATAATATACTCAAATTCCAGTCTGGTTTCTATTCTGGTCACAGCACTGAAACTGCTTTAATTTGAATTGTGAATAATGTATTAAAGAGCAACTGATTCGGGCAAACAGATTGTGCTGATGGTCCTTGACTCACTACCGCTTTTGACAAGTTGAACATTGTTGCATAGGCTTGAAACGGAAGCTGACTTGTGTGGAACAGAGCTTCTGTGGTCTACCTCCTATTTAACTAATCACTATGCTCATATCTAAACAGTAAAGCTTTACACCTAATAGCTCACCTATTCCTACATTCGCCAACTGTTTTAATGAAGACTGGGATGAATGAAAACTTTGTCACTTAACATGAGAAAAATTAATTTTCTAAAGGAGGCAAAAGTACAGAGAGCACCGTTATAATCTGTACTCAATGCTGAGGCAGTAAACTTTCACCTCAGTGGTTTGGCCTGTAATCAGGGCCTCAGTATGGACACCATTCTAGACCAGGTGATGTGCTCTAAAAACATCTTGAGGATCAGCATGAAGAATCAGCTTGTAGATGATGGAACTGACCATAACTTACCCTTTGAATTTTCTTATAGCTTTCCTTGCACTTATCAGGGAAGGCGTTTAAGCATTTGCCATCGCAGCACTGCTGTTTAAAATCAGTGATCAGCTAAACAGAGTAAATTCCAGCAAAATTCCACACACTTTTTCCACCAACGCGTAGCTGGTGTTGAATCTGAGCCTACGTTTTACCCAGTCTTTATAGCCAAATTTGAGGCAACGACATAACTACGTCACAGACTTCCAGCGAAAACACAGAGGACAGCATTCTCGATTTTAAATTATCACTCCTAGCTTTGATGGCATATTTTCACATCTAAAGCAGGCATGGGTCAAGTTCAGTGTCAGTATCGTTTTGATAATTACCAAAGTGGTATAGAGCCACCCTTAACCCAAAGTCATTCAGCATCTTTACCTAGCTCAAAAGAGATTCAGGTCAAACCAATGTTTAAACAGACCATGAAGCTAGCAGTGTCTGCTAATGGAGAACCTGACAGCGCTTGTGTTGTTTGTCCAGCCCCTCAGCACTACATGTCACAGATTCCTGAGCTGCAAGATTTGGATGCCGGTTTCCAAACCGATTTTTCGGTATGGGCAGCAGCATTTGGGGTCAACATACAGAACCGATTTGGGCACTGGCAAAAACACCATGGCGACTGAAACGGGGCAATAGGGAAGTGTTACGTCTACCAATCACCACAGAAAGCAGTGTGAAGCAGCTGTGTTGAGGAGTTCAAGTTAAATTCAACAAGACACGACACAGATCCAAATTTGCAATCATGTTTATTGGCGTCGTTTCAAAACAACAAGGTGGTGCAAGATACATTACCTACATATGCTCAGGGCCACTTCAAATCACATCACAAACCCTACAGAGAGAAGGTTTACAGTGTAATCAGACCATGGATGCACAAATACCACAGAAGAGAAACTGTCTCAGGTCATCTTGTCAGGTTACAGCAGAGCATGTCCACTTTAACCTGTGCCAAAGTCCTGCAGTTGTTGTCCCAAGAAATATCATCATAACAAGGAAAATTGCCTCTGTTATGACTGTACAGACTTGGGTGGTCTCTGGCCAGAGTAATCAGCTCCTTAAGATTACCTGTGTGGGAGTCCCATGTCTTCAGATCTGAAGGCACCCACTGCAAGACCCCCAGCAATGTAAACAGGAAAGTCCACCCTTCAGTTAGCAGGGATAAGGGAAACTGATGAGCAGACAGCATTTAGTACTCAAAAGATACATTTGGAATGTTGAAAAAGAATCACCACAAAAGTCATGGCCAAAGGAGGCTGTAATTAATCCTGACAAAAGGTATGATCAGGTAACCACCATCGCCATTACATACCATTCTGTAGCTGGCATGATGTCTGCCACATGGCAAGGTTTCAACAAACCCCACAGTCAGCAACACCATTCTAGATAGAGGGAAAGGACTGTTAAGCAAGACCACCACACAGAGCAACAGCCAAGCACACTGCTACAATATGTTGTGAGCCCCCAGACTAGGGCCGCCCCATTGTGTGGGCACGGCCCACTCTCAGGGGGGCGTGGCACTGCCATGGCCTGGCATCAGCAGACACCAGAACAGCGCCTCCTAGAGCCGTGCCTAAGTGGCAGCACCTTCCTCTCCCAGCAGAGTAACACTGACTCAGGCACAGCAAGCCTGTCCAGCTGACTGCCGCTGGGGGTGGAAGTTTATACCAAGAAATCACCTATCATTTTACATAATAACATGCATTGAAAATAAAAGCAACCATCCTACTGTCACGTCATGGAACAAGCATGCAGTTTGTCTTTTAATATAAAGATCATTATGGGACACACTGGGTACTCGTACAGATAGTTGAATATATCACAACGCCGAAAAATTACCCTAAGAAATACACATAACGACATTATGATTTTGCTGAAATCTGGATTACCACAGGAATCTAAAGTAGCCAGACTAAAGCTAAATGCGAACTTTAAGCCCCCTGGATCAAGAATGCCGGAAGTACTTGGTTCCACGCGGCCATAAAGATTATAAGCCAAGCCAATGCTATATCGATGAGAACATACTAATCTAAAAGGAGCGGCAATTTACCGAAATACTTTTAAGTACAGTAAAGCTACCCAAAGCAGCCCGATTACAACACGGAATGCATGCTTTGACCGGGGACGGATAGAAAGTCGATTACGACCCGCTGCAAAAAAATATAACGGAGTATTTATGTTTTAACCACTGTATTTCACCTCTATTTTTGGAAACAAACATTAAAAACAGACGACCATTTCTACCCACCATGCGCTCCCAAGGGCACACGCCGACTGAAAAGACCGCGTTGACTGACCTCACGTCCTTTTATACGACGGGCGGATCCTAGCGTAGCGTCTCGGAATGGTGCATTGTGGGACATGTAGTGTTCCTGTCACGTAACTTCTTGAGCATAAACGTTGCATGGCACATGAGGAACGCTTTTGGCGTCATCATTTACCTTTACTTTGACACCGTGTGTTAAATAGCGACGCAGTATGGGACGCGGGAAGGTTTCACACACAAGGAAGACATCACGAAATTTGACCTTTTATTATAAAATTTCGTGACGGATGCTCAGTGTAGCTATACGTTTCCAAAACATACACCTATACTCTGTTTAAGCAATTAGCCTTTATAACGTCAACATGTAACATCCAGGGTCTTCAACTAATCACTCAAGAACTACGTTTATAAATCAAAGTTACTGCTTTCACTGTTTTTCCATGTCGTTCAGCGAAACGTAGCATGGCGACTGTATCCACGAAACCCCATGTAAGCAGACAAGTCGACAACGGTGTGTTACCATCTAGCAAGACAGCCCTGCAAAAAACCCTTCCACAGTTACAGTTTAAGCAAAGCAAGGTTTACAGGACAGATATAGCCCTCTACCCCCACTCCCTGTTCTCCAACAAAAAAAAAAAAAAACCCTGCTCCAACTACATTCCTTCAAAACCGAAGGCCGGCTTGTAGCGCATGTATGTTAAGACAGAAAAGTACTATTTGAAAAATCAAATAGTGTAGGGGTACAGGCACGGCCAAGGACACAGAGGGTTGCCCTAGGTACAACAGCAAGAAATCAGACAGCAGAAAGAACATTTTACTGTCAACAGAGGGGAGGGGTAGGTAAAAATTACACAAGTCACATTTTTGAACTATTAAATTACAAAGACAAGAGGAACATAGATAATGGCATTCATTATACCGTACAGCTCACGGGAGGGGGGAAAAAAAAAAAAAAAAACAGTATGGGAAAACAACCCAAGCACAACAGCTGCTCAGGAAAACATCCGCTCTGTCATCCCAAGCCCTCCAGTCCCAATGTCTCCATGTCAACTGCAATTGCATAGGCTCTACTGCTGTCCTTCCTTCTTTTCTTCTCCACTAGATCCTGAGCTGCTGCCACCACTGCTTTCCCTCTCTGAGGCCATCTGGAGGATAGGAGGTCACAGTGCAGGGAGTGTTTACAGCTCTATACAGTATTCCAAGCACATTTAAAATTAACATCAGGCTGCAGAATATTTATCAAGTTGTCTAGCAAAGGCTGAGACACACACTACTCACTCTACAATTCCACTGAAGCAGCCACACACCACACGTATGCCGACTTTCAGCGCTTACCTTCTTGTATGCCATCTCAAACAGCTTGAGAGAAGCCTGTTGAAGGTTGGTGGCTGCTTGCTTGATACTTTCCCCAGTTTCAGTGTCCTTCCTGGAAAGCAGGTCTCTCACCTTGGTGATTTCTTCCTTCAGCTTGTTGCACTGTTTGAGACAAAATGTCAGTCACCAGGCATCTACAAAGCCCTGTTCAGTATGCTTCAAGTCCAGCTCTTCCCAAAGACACCTCACCTCATCGGCAGGGAGCTGATCTTTGAATTCCTCCATCTTGGACTCTGTGTCATGGACGATGCCCTCTGCCATATTCACAGCCTCCACGCGTTCCTGGGTGAGGTTAAGTAGGAACGTCCCAATCAGGACTTTTTTACTACCAATCCATTTAATATTGAGTATCTGCCGATAAGTCCTTATCCAATACTTGTATAGTTTTTCGGCAGTGATAAAAATGCAAATCAATTTAGCTACTGTACTGTTTAATAGCTCCAAATTAACAACTTGCACCACAGCATTCAGGGAGATTTTCCTACACAAATCAAGAAAATCTTAAGCACAAACTTAAAAATACATCTGAGCCTTTTCAGTCTGGTCCAGAAATACTCTTCCTAAAAGTCCTCTCACCAAATTACCACTCGGTGAAAGGTCCATTGCAGGGGGTGGTGACTAAAAGCCTTTTGTGAGCCAGGGGGAGGGATCCTGCAAGGACCCTGAGACCTCATGGGTGTTTACCATTTACAAAACCATGATACATGATGTGATGGACGTCGTGCTTTATCTAGCCAATACAGATCATGCAAAATTTGCTTTGATTGACTCCAATGTCAATAATTAAGATCAGATCGGGACATTACTAGGAACAAGGATGGCTGGACTCATTTCTTCTGGAGCTTACACATAGAAGAATGACAAAAGACAGGCAAGCAACTGATACCTTCCTCCTCCGGTCCTCCTCGGCATACCTCTCTGCATTCTTGATCATGTTCTCAATGTCATCCTTGCTGAGGCCACCAGATGACTGGATAACAACTGGGAAGGGCAGAGGCAGGACTGATTTAGCAAGACCCTTGATGAGATTCTACCAAGTATCTGTTGGTAGCATGCATGAGCTTCCCCTGCCACAAGGTGGCCTAGATATGCCTTTTCACTTCTCTGTGCTCAGTTATAGAGAGTTTCCTCACTCAGATGTCAGAATGATGTGTTGATAAAAACCATCACAGCACAGTGACCTGGGGTCAGTATCGGGTAACAGACAGTGGGGGGGTGGTGGTGGTATAAACGTACTCTGCTGCTCTCGACCGGTGCCCTTGTCTTTCGCAGAAACATGAACGATACCGTTCGCGTCGATGTCGAACGTTACCTCGATCTGTGGGACTCCACGAGGAGCAGGAGGAATTCCCACCTGTGTATACAGATGCAGGGTGAGAGGCATGTTTGAACCAGTATGATCTGGCTGTTACTCTGCTCAGGAGCAGGCAGGTACGCACCAGTGTGAACTGGCCCAGGGTCTTGTTGTCTGCTGCCATCTCTCGCTCTCCCTGGCACACCTTGATCTCCACCTGGGTCTGTCCATCAGCTGCAGTAGAGAACACCTGTGGACAAACCAACCACATAATTGAAGCAACACAGCTCATGGCTTCGGTGCAGGTACTGGCATCTTGATTAGGATTCTGGGGCAGCACTCGACTGTCTCGCCACAGCCCTCACCTGGCTTTTTTTGGTGGGAATAGTTGTGTTGCGGTTGATGAGCTTGGTGAAGACTCCACCCAGGGTCTCGATCCCTAGCGAGAGGGGAGTGACGTCCAGGAGGAGCACATCTGTGACATCACCGGCAAGAACGCCTCCCTGGATGGCTGCGCCAATAGCCACTGCCTCATCAGGATTCACCGACTTGCTTGGGGCACGGCCAAACAGGTCTTGGACGGTCTGCTGCACCTATATATAGCCCAAGGTTTGGGGGGGGGTCAGAGGACCAGACAAGATGCCACAATACAGCCAGGCAGTCCCGGAGAGGACAGCCCCTTACCTTGGGCATGCGGGTCATGCCTCCAACCAGCAGCACCTCGCCGATATCGCTCTTGCTGACCTCGGCATCCTGCATGGCTTTCTGGCAGGGGGCCACTGTCCGGCGGATCAGGTCGGCCACAATGCCCTCGAACTGCGAGCGCGTCAGCTTCATGTTCAGATGCTTTGGTCCAGAGGCGTCCATGGTCAGGTAGGGCAGGTTGATATCTGTCTGTATGGAGGATAATATGACAGTTCAGACATTCTTACGAGACACAGATGAGCTGTGTGCCCCCAGACTAGGGCCGCCCCATTGTGTGGCCATGGCCCACTCTCGGGGGGGGGGCATGGCATTGCCATGGCCTGGCATCAGCAGACACCAAAACAGTGTCTCCTAGAGCCTGGCCTCAATGGCAGCACCTTCCTCTCCCAGCAGAGTAACACTGACCCAGGCACGGCACAGGCCTGTACAGCTGACTTCCACTGGAGGTAGAGGATATTATAGGCCAAATGTTACCCTGGAAGGTGTAAAGAACCAACCTGACAGTCACAACCGTAATTTAGATGATCAATCGTACCCCACATTTGGAACCCTTTAAACAGGCATCTTGTTCTCAAAGAACACCAAGTACCCTACTGAGGCTGGGCTCTGAGCAGAACAGCCCTTTCCAATATGGGTCTCCTGAACACAGCCAATACTCAATGATTAAAAACCTACGTGTAACATCACCTTTGGCTGGACGCTGTGCCAAGGTGAAGTGGGGCCTGCATAGGCAGTCTGGCCTTAAGGGTAGGTCATCACACTACTTCCGATACTGTGACAGACATTTCCAGAAAATCGTGTCCTTTACAAAACTGCTTGAGCACATCTGAATGAGTAGGGGAATTAAGAGACATTGTGACTCAGTAATCAGCCAGCTGACTAGCTGGGAACGCTTGGCGCTTAACACAGAGGCAGAAAACATGCCGTAAAAATGAATAAGCTTGAGGAGACCATCCCTGCACACAATTTAACCGAAAATTTAAATGTGTCAGTTTATATCTGATTGGCAAAAAAATGTTTGTCGTACCCTAACATGGCATGGTTACACTGGATTAATAACGGTATAGCCTTGAGGCTTTTGCTTTGTTCTGAGTCATGTAAGGCATTATGAAATGACTTGCCTGCTCGCTACAGTTTGCTGACAGACAGTTCTGCAGTCACATATAATTGACTTTCTCATGGCCAGCCAGAGAAAGAGGCTGAGAAGCACTAAAACTGAGGCTGTACAAAAAAAAAAAAAAAAAAAACCACAACTCAGCCAGTTGTTTTTTTTTGATCCAAACACCAATCTATGGCCTTCCTATCGCTACCCCTCACATCATCTTCCAGCCCGCCTGATCTCATGGCCATTGGAGGGCCGTACGCACTACACCCTTACCTGCAGGGATGACGACAACTCGCACTTCGCCTTCTCGGCCGCCTCCCTCACTCTCTGAAGAGCCATGTTGTCTTTGGTAAGATCCACACCAGACTACAGAGAAAGGAAAGGACATTTCTGCAACTGCCAGGCCATAATAAACCTACCCAAATCGGAGATTGGTCTGCCGACATTTAAACTTAGACAGTATCCACTGATTCAATTTCAAGTAGCTTTGGTATAATTCTCTTTCAGACCACACTAAGCACTGACCTCTCTCTTAAACTCCTTCACAATGTACTGAAGAAGGTGCTGGTCAAAGTCCTCCCCACCCAGGAAGGTGTCGCCATTGGTGGACTTCACCTCAAAGACCCCCTTCTGGATCTCCAGGACCGATATATCAAAGGTACCACCTCCCAGGTCATACACTGCAATGCTAAAATACCAGTCAAAGTGTCAACAGCTTAATAACAGGGCTGCAGAGGAAGTCAACCCCACAAAAACCAAGGGAAAAATAACCACGACAGAGTACAGGACTGGACAAAAACAGCCAGATATCCAGCCTGAATCTGGGTGACTTGAGAGTTTTCCCAGAACACAAGAACTCTACCCAATATTGCACCCAGTACCTCCTCAGAACAGGCCAAACCCACGTACCACACTCACATTTTGTCCTGGGTCTTGTCCAGGCCGTATGCCAGGGCAGCCGCAGTGGGCTCATTAATCACCCGCAGGACGTTAAGCCCGGAAATCTGACCAGCATCCTTGGTGGCCTGGGCATGAAAAGGAAAGCGTTAGATAACAGATATGGCACACGCGCTGAGGGGCATTTCCCACATTCACAACAAGCTGACGCCCCAGAATGCTTCCATAAAGATAGCCGGCAAACCGCACTTTAAACACACCCTCACCTGTCTCTGGGAGTCGTTGAAGTACGCCGGGACAGTGACCACTGCATTCTTCACCATATGTCCCAAGTAGCTCTCTGAACACAATATATGAACATTTTAGCAACATTTCCAACCAGAGACGAGACTGCACAGGAACACCTGAATCGTCAAGCTTACCTGCTGTCTCCTTCATCTTCATCAGCACGAAGGCCCCTATCTGGCTGGGGGAGTACAGTTTCCCATGAGCCTCCACCCAGGCATCACCGTTTGAGGCACGAACAATCTTGTAGGGCACATTCTTCCTGTGGGGTGAAGTCATGGCATCAGACACACCCCTACCGTACTCTTCTGCAGGACATCATTCAGAACCTCATCCATCGTCAAGCAAAGAACTCACAAGTCCTTCTGGACTTCCGGGTCATCGAAGCGCCGACCGATGAGTCGCTTGGTGGCATAGAGCGTATTTTTGGGGTTGGTGACGGCCTGCCGCTTGGCTGGCATCCCTACTAGCCTTTCTCCTTCTGAGGTGAAGGCCACGACAGAAGGTGTGGTTCTCGCCCCCTCCGCATTCTCCAGGACCTGGGAAACAGAGCAACCCATATAGCTATTGCGTTAAATTAGTACTACATCTTATACAAGCTGAGCCACTCTTCACACTAACATGATTAAGAGCGAGTTTAAACATCAGAATGCAGACTTACCCTTGCCTGTTTGCCTTCCATAATGGCCACACAAGAATTAGTGGTTCCCAGATCAATTCCGATGACCGATCCTTTGATTGCTTCTGACCTAAAATATATAATAGGGGATGGACCCTCAAGCCACCAACACGCTCAAGTCATTTGGCTAGTAAACTTAAAGCACAGCTTTGATTACTCACGCATAGTTCCGCCGGGCTACAGCAAGGGAGGCCTCGAGATTCCACACATTGAAGTAAGCCTGTAAATTGCAAGTCAGAGAACAAAATTGTGTTGAGCGTCGGTTTTCCGCAACGAAGCGCGACAGAAGGCCGAGCACGCCGAGGCAATCAGGCGGGATCTCCTTCCGTCAGACGCGCTGAAGGTCACAGATGATCTGCACGGCCAGATCTTCGAAAGAGACAAGTGGATGACAGCGAAACGCTGAGCACCGGTCAGAATATGTAACACGGCTCGCCATGGGCCAGTTAAGCAAACCATCATGCCAGATGGACGGTATATAGCGATCGACAGTCTCCATGGTCCCGGAGTGAGATATTACCCAAATATTGATCACTCACAGATCTGACACATACTGATTTCTATGGTTTTCAAAATCTACTAGAGAAATTAGGCAGCCATTTTATAAGCTCAGATTGATACGAGCAGTTATCGGGAGTAACCTTCCCATCCGGCACATTAACATCTGCCCCAGACCACCGAACTGGCCTGACACCGATTCAGCCAGCTTAATGGCCACTAGATGCACCCAGTGCGGCCGTACTTTTAGCCATAAGCATACGAGTTAAAGGTTTCCCCCCCCCCATTTAAAAAACTTTCACCTTTTTAACCAAAGAGGAGACACTTCTAGCACCGTTCTGGGAACAGCCGAGCGCCCTCGAAGCGTTTCTAGCCACATTCAACATCATGGCGACTACGTTAAAGTGTGCAAAATAAGTTACTCTAGTGTGACCGCGGCCGCTAAATGGGCTACAAAAGCGCTGTATTGAAGCTGCTTTCGGAATGTTGCGAAAAGCTAAAACTGAAGGACCCTCTTATATCGCCGCTAAATCTGTCCCCAAGACGCTGTGTCTCTGGCGCTCGAGTAGTCGCCGATTTCTTCTGGAATTATCCAGCACGTGGGTCACGCGGAGGCTCTGGAAGGACCTGTCCTTAGTCGGCTAGAGATCGCCTGACGTCGCTTTTAAACAGAAATGACGAAATTATACCAGTTTAATGATCGTTTCACGTGTCAGTATGCTAGAAAATAAATAAATTACATAAAATATTATTTCCTTCATTAAAGTTGGTCTTTTGAAGGGGGTCTTTGACATAGCTTCTGGATTGGGTGTTCTGGGTCCTTCGTGAAATATGCGCACTTGAAGGTCACTACGAAATAGAGGGTAAAATTACATCGTGGTTACATCAGAGCCCTGGCTGAATTTCGTCAGATTGTCTGTGTAGATGTATGGGATCCTTACATTAAAATGACCGGAATGTTTTGGGTTAGGAAGGCATCTAAAGGGCTTGAGTATACATTCAACTTTATTGAATTTAAAAAGTCAGCTACAACAGAAAGGGTTTGTGATTAATAATTAATAGAAATGCATAGCTCTAAAGGGGCAGTAATTAATCAACACAAGACCATCCCAGTGTCCTAAACACTGATTTTCTGGCGAGTGCAGCCACATCTGAATATGTTGTGTTTTCTACAGATGCTCAGTCACAAGTCAGATGTATGTAAATATAATGCTGTCATGCCGCAGTTTGCAGTTTTCATGGTTTAACCCCCCATAAAAGAACTACTGTGTGATATGTTTGCACTTCCCTTGAGGTTGTATAGTTCCGAAACACAGTTCTTAGTCATGTGAATGGTTGCATTTTCTGTAGTTTGATATCGATAATACCAAACACACATTATGCTTCATTTTTGTGCTTAAAACAATTTCTATGCATTATTCTCGTCTCAACTGCTAAAAAAAATCAGTTTTTAAAATGTTTTAATGGTGCACACGGCACCGTAACCCGCTATGTGTATACGGTAGTGTAGTAAGTAAACGAGTGTGTTTGTAGATTGTACTTAACTGATATCAAGTCAAGTATAAAACCGGCGGTGTAAGCGTAGTCCGGTTGGAACCGCTGCCATCGATTTAACTTGCTGAAAAAAAAATATTAGAAACTATTAGAATTATGAAATAAATATATTAGGAAACCACAAACACCATTAAAACCATTACAAGTTTCTAATGATTCTGTAATGGTTTATAATATTTTTTTCAGCAGGTTATGTGGGTCAACGCTAATTATTTAGGTGGAATACCGGTCCAAATACCTTTATATTTCATCCATTTAAATAACAAACCACATCGGACATATGTGCGTAAACAACGGATCAACGGGTAGCAGGGCTGTCATCCGCAGGGGTGAAATTCTGAATCTGAGTGCCTGCTGTGTGCCTGTGTGGCTTTGTGTTGTGTGGATTTGTTCTGTGTGGCTGTGTGCCTGTGTGCTGTGTGGCTTTGTGCCTGTGTGGCTTTGTGCATGTGTGCCTGTGTGGCTTTGTGCTGTGTGGCTTTGTGCATGTGTGCCTGTGGGGCTTTGTGCTGTGTGGCTTTGTGCATGTGTGCCTGTGTGGCTTTGTGCTGTGTGGCTTTGTTCTGTGTGGCTGTGTGCTGTGTGGCTTTGTGCTGTGTGGCTGTGTGCTGTGTGGCTGTGTGCCTGTGACCAGAAGTCACAAAGTGCCCGTTTCACTGTTGCTCCATTCAGTCCTGAAGTCCAAACCTGCTCCACGACTGCTGGATAAAACGCCTGACCCCAAGCTCTCCTCTCACCTGTGTATGTGTGTGTGTGTCTCTCTCTGCCTGTCTGTTTCATTTCCCCGGACATGTCCTCTGTTTGGGACCTAAAAAATGCATCTGGCCGATATTTCTAAATCTCCAAAAATGTCCGAGACTCAGCTTTTGCTCTCTGCAGTCACTATTCATTGTGTGCGGGTGTTCGTCTGCCCCCAGTCTCCTTTTTTTTTGGAGACCAAAATATGGTCATCCTGTGTATGTCTGTTCCTCTTACACACACAAACAGCAAACCTAATACTCTAGTGTTTTTCTTCATGAGAATATACAACTTCTGTGATTTTTTAAAAAAATTACACATATATTGACAACAGCCGCCTACAAACTTGCTAGATATGATGAACCAGCCAATCAGAAGTGAACAGCTGGAACATATAACCATGAGTCCACAAGCCTGCCCACCTACTCTACCTGCTTCTCTCAATCAGCACTATTAATTCATGAATATACAGAAGATATATCATTATATATCTCAAACCTGTTCTACCAATTGGCTTGGAGCAGGACTGGTCTTGATCCCTCCCTCTCAACGTTCAGTTGTGCCAAGTCCCCACCCATCAACACCAGAAAGGAGGGAACTCTCACCTGATCATACTCCTCAACAGCAGCCCTCTGCTCGCTGAAAGACCCGCGGGGGGAGTGGGTGTGGGTTCCAATTCTGAAGAAGCCTTCTGGTTGACGCTTCTCTCTCTCCCTATCGGTTCACAAATTAATGATCCAAAAGACAACTTGAGGATATGATTATTTTCGTTTATATCCAAGAAATTTGAATTTCATAAAATATATGTGGCTCCCTCTTTTGTAAGTCGTTTGTATCTCAAAGTATAGATCAGATTGCGATTGCTTGTCTAACAATAAATGACTTTCAATCACTAAAATTATAATATTAGGATTTCATCATCAAGGAATGCAACAATAATAATCAACAAATTATCAATGACATCACCAAAGTGATAAACAATGAAGAATACGATTAACGACGATCAGTCCAGCGTATTTAGGCTCCTACAGTGAGTTTAGGGAAAAGGGGCACATGTGTAACCTGCCCACAAAAAATACCCTCCTCAATTCCAGCAGTGTTTAAAATGTCTTCATGTAGATTTCTCGTGTCTAATATGCCAGCAGTTTCCTGGCACACTGACACACACTGTTCTGCTGCTCCTGTTTCATTGAAACTGGGTTGGGTGACCCCAGGTAATGTGGGACAATAAATTGCGTGTCAATATTAAAAATTTTTCCCCGATTACCTGAGTTCATCCTGTTCTTAGGCAGGTTTTATTATCTAAACAATCTGATTAACCAAACCATCCTTTGTTCCAATAGTTCCATTAGTTTAGATAATCAACGTTCTACCGTAGATTCATTCTCATAAAAAATTACATTTTAAAATGGATTTGCTTGTGTGCACCACAAGATGGCGTCATGATCATTGCGTGTCATCAGCGTATCTCACCCCAGTGTGCATTTCATAGATCGGTGTCTAAGAACCTGCCAAACTTCTGGATTTTGCATAGTAAATATTATGCTAATAAACATTTTTATACATATTAATAATTGAAATGCATTTATTGGGGAAAAGTTATTTGATGTACTGTGATACCAACAAACAAAACGCACAACTCACAAAGAGCAACAACAAAATTACATAAAATATTAAATAACGATACTAGCATAATTCTTATGAGATTTACCAGAACTTCTCTAATGTTTAAATATAAATGAGTTATCCAAACATATTTGGAATGTCCATTCACTAATAAAAATAAATTGTTTATCATAGACCGGCATCCCACCAAGCGTGTTCCTGAGCCCTGTACCCTGGGATAGGCTTCAGGCCCCTTGTAACTCACATTTGGAGTGGAAGGACTTGGAGGCAGGCGTGGAATAAACAAAATGGTTTATTAAAACTAAACAAAGCAAGACAAGATCTAGCAAACTAACAAGATCGGGGGGCTCAAACCAGGAAGACCGAGCAAACAGGACCACAGGCACCACATGGGAGTGACATTAATGACTGGACTAAGGAACACAGGATCGGGAAGCACTTTTAAACAAGACTAACGACGAGACAGCGATTAACAGGCATGTCTCATTAGGGTCACGCTGGGGAAAAACAGAAGGGGCAGGAAAGCTGGGCATGACAGTAATCTCAAGCAGGATAAGTGTTCAGAAAGTTGATGGATGTTTATTATAGCCAGTGTTGAGAAATTTATTGCGCTGAACAATAACAAATGATCTTACAATTTTCAGTAAGATTTATAACCTTTATGCACACAGTTTTTTTTTTTAATCTCAAAATAAAAACACAAGAATAATTGTGCTGGGAAAAATAACAAGGGAGATTCAGGGGCAAAGCTACAAATCCTGGGTCCCTCCCAAAAGCTCACCCTAGGCCCCCACCTCCTCAGACTGCTGGCATGTTCCTAATCCACATCTGCGCCCCCTAAATTATTTGGGTTCTCACCCCATTTGCAGCATCCCTCTGGAGGCTTATAAGGCAGAATGATTTTTCGAGAACAAAAATTTTGGATAAAAAAGCATAAATAAAATGGTCTTCCTATGACAATAAACCGCAGCAATGCCTGAGTGCATATGCGTGTACAGTTACACACCCCTGACCATGAAAAATGCTTATATAAGGATGTTGTTGCGGAGGATGGGTTAGGAGCTGAGGGGGCAGGATGGTGGAAAGGGACTTCACAGTGATGTTGTCCTCTGGTCGTCAGGATCAGCAAGAGCCTGGCTGGAAGGTTTGACAAAGCTGCCTGGCCATGCTCTGGGGAGAATCTGTATGACTAAAAGCGCTCTAGTAGCTCAGCTGATGGTATCTCTAGGCTGCGAGGCTTTGTCAGGGCGGGATCTGCCTCGATTACAGGCCCTACTCAGGGCTTGTATGGAACCGGAAAGCCCCGTCCAATTGCCTATCGGAACCAGAGTTTCTGCCACAGAATGCCACAGAATATCCAGGTATGACACCTGTCCACCTCTGTCCAGTGGATTTGAGGAGAATAGATAAACCTCTGTTATTTTTGTGTCTGTTTAGCAGGAGAATGTTTTTCTCCCCGATATTTCTTTGTGGTCTCTGCAGTACGTGATATCGCCATTTTCCAGTGCTCACTCCTACGAGCACACTCTATTGATTCTATTTTTCTCGTTAATGCGCTTCCACTAAGTTTATCTTACTGGTTATCTGATTAAAGCCTGGAATGTTGTTTTTCCCCAGAATGGTGTAGAAAGTAGAAACACAGCACATTTACTTGTGCATGACTTTCTTTTTCGCAGCTCTCTTGTAGGCTGGTGCACACGCACACGCACACACGCACACACGCGCACACACACAGACACACACACAGACATACACTTCAATGGCACCTACCGGCCTACTGGAGACCCCAATCCACATCCTTAACTAGTCTTCAAGGCCAGAGTTCTGAGTGTGGTTATGGAACGAAAAAGAAATTTGACTGTGAAATCTAGATGTCTGACCAGGAAACAGAAATGGGAATGGACCTTAATGTGTTAATCTGGCTTCCTAGGAGCCTAACGGGTATTATACAGCCAGCCAATCGGGAAGCTGGATGGTGAGTTGAGATGTGGGGAATGTGAGGATTTGCCAATTCAGGAAGTTAAACCTTGCCTTCAGGATCTGATTGGCAAAGACAACAGATTCAGATGGTGTGAAGAACAGCAGATGAGCTCTGTGTATCTCCGCATGTTTTAAATGCCAGTTTTAAAGGGGTTATCTCTTTGGTGTGAAGGGCCAGAATACAGAAGCTTGACCAGAGCAAAGCATGAATAATACAAGTGTCAAAATGGCAGAGTAAACCTGAGCAGTTCCCTCAGAACATGCTGGAAAATGTAAGTTCGGAAAAGGATTGGTCCAAAATGCTGCTCGCTGGCACTTTCTCTGCTCCTGGGAAACTGTAGTGTCCCAAGTCAGGCTAAATGACCGGACAGTGACAACTGTTCTAATTCTAAAACTACTGGATTAAAACTTAGATCCTGTCAAGCACAATGAAGTCATTTCAAAAATTCCATTTCATTTCTGTGTCAAGAAATGAGATGCGCAGGAAAGTTTGAGAGTGGGGACTGCAGGTCTGATCAACAAACCACCTCCTCTGTTGACCAAGAAATCGAGAAGATGGTGCTCCGTGGCCTAGATAAGGAGTGTGTGCGGGGTGGTTATCGTTGTGAAGGAAATGCCTGTGCAGTCTACACAAAACGATAATGTTTTGTTGTGCTTTTAGAGACAATGGCGACAATTATTATCATATTCACTTAATATATAAAAGTTTAAAGTGTTTGATTTGTAGGATTACCTACGAGCCTCCCCAGCTGTTGCTCCTCCTCAGGTATCGGGTTAACAGGTTAATTTCTTGAAAATGCAGTGGTAACTCTGTAACTCTCCTCATCTGATAAAGGGCTGGATGTTATGAAATGTCGATTCCCTCCACTGACTGGCTTTTGATGACTGTAAGACCATGCAGAGCGAGTGTCAGATCTGCTATGGTTGGCAGCAGAAAGTCAAACTGCGTGAATCATGCTGATGCCCTTATCCTGAACTGACTGAACGTTCAACATCAGATGATGAAATGCAGAATGATGAGTGGCATATGGAAACTTTAGAGGAGAAGGTAAACTTAACTACATTAACACAATCCTGCCCAAAATATACTGATGTCTTTGCAGAGAAATACATTTTTCTCTGATATTTTATTTCTTTGGCTGGAATTTATAGTATAAGTGAGTACACACACACACACACACACACACACACACACACACACACACACACACACACACACAACAAGAGTGCTGGTACAGGATATTTTCAGCCAGCTTGTCGTTCCTGTTTAGCTGCGTCAGTACATTTAATTATAACTGAAATGGTTAAGGTGTCCAATACAAATACAAGTAATTTCTGGAAGGTTTTTTCCTGACCAAAGTGTTTCATTATAAACCATCTCTTCTGTGCATTTTACAGAAGCACAAGCATCGAAACTGAAAACTTCACTCAGTCTTGGTTTAAATTTGTGTGCAGTTTCTTAAAATAAGAATTATCGATTTGTGATAATCCCGTATGTCACATTGGCTCCAGCACTATGCATTCCCAAGGTCCTCATGTTCCCTTGTTTAGTTTGTCTGATTGCTTTGCCCTGATTACCATCTGTCTCACCTGATTTATTTCTTACTTATTAAGTTTAGCTTCCTCTCTTGTCTTGGTCGAGTGTTTGCCGAGTATTCTTGCTTAGTTCCTTATCTGTGGTCCTTGCTATCCAGGCCTCCATGTTCTATGTTCTTGTAGCAGGTCCTAGTTTCCCTGTATCATTATCATTTATCCCTTGTTCAGGGCGGAGCCTGGTGGTTCTTCTGTTCCTTCTGTCCGACTCGCACCTGCATCCCTGCCTCTGACTCTCTGTCTGTCTGTCCCTGGAAACCATGACAGTTAAATATGAAGCCAAAATCCTGCTTTCTCTGACATTTGAGTCCTTCTGATAAAAGTCCACCCAAGTCCAAGGTTGCAGTGTCAAATTTGCCCATCAAAATCAGAACATAAATGAACTGTTACTTACTGCAGACATCGAGGGTCCAAACCTGGCCATAGTAAAAACATGTTAAGCTCATGTTAATTGTTAGAGGTCTCTTTATTTCAGTTTGATGGGTGTGTTCACATCCTTCAGAGAGACCTATGAATTACACTGTAAGTATTCCCTCTGCTAGCAGGTCCTACAGTGCTCAATCCAAGCTGAATCCAGAATCTTTTCTATTCATACAGATTTTTTCTCTCATGGGATCAGCTATGAGTCACAAAGCTATCTGTACAATGACCCTCAGGTTTGAATCCCAGACAATCAGCAGCTATGGGTGTGTCTCAGCCACGTGGGGAACATGGTGGGTGGCTGCCAGACATTCCGCACCAAGCACCTGATTGCTGCCAGCCACAGCCACGGCCTCCTCATTCTAGAAACTCACTCCTTAGGCTCCCCTCCCCTTGATGTTGCAGAAGCACTGCAGGTCCTCCACCTAACACCCATCTGTGTCCTCCTCCTCGAACTTATGAGATGCCTGTGGCTCCCCATCCCCCTTCCTGCCCAGCTCCAGATAGCCCTGAGTCGAAGGAGGGTTAGACCCTTTGAGTCGGTTGGCTCCACCTCCCCCTACACCCTGAGCCCCAGTATCCACGTGGGCTTTGGCCTATGCCATGGAAAACCTCACTTCCCAGGTCACGATGTACCTATTTAGCAGGCCAGCTGTCTCCATAGCAAAAAACAAAGTACGTAGAGCAAGCGACACGGCTGTCCTGATGGAACAGAGTCCCATGAGAGTCCCGCTGTCCTCCAAGGAACGTGTCCAGCTTTATGGAGCAGGACATGCCCCCCCAAGCACAGCAGGTTCGAACAGACCAAAAGCACTCTGAAGACCCTCGAAAGGCCACGATGGGTCCACTTGACTGGGATACCTATTTGTGACAGGTCTAGTGAAAGGCAGGTACCTGCCAGTCGTCCATGTGGGTCTGACCGACAAAGGCTCGTACCCATGGCTTTGCTGGACTGATATGCAGACTTGCCACATGCTTCCATTTAGCTCTGAGCACAACAAACATTTGAGTTTATGGAAAGCATTAGTAGTTAAATTCTATTGTGTCTCTGCCACCGAGTTTACAACAATCTTTCTAGTTGACAGATAAAATCATTTTCCACCAAATTTTTTCACAAAGGTTATCTTTTCTGCATTAGACAGCATTGCTTTGAGTCGTGATTGGTTCCTTTCATCTCAGCCTTGCCTAATGTGTCTTGATTTCGAGGGTCAGGACAGAGTACTATTTTTCGCATGCTGAAAACAAACTGACTTTGACAAACATACTACATCGCTCATTAAAACAATCCAGCAAAGCTGGGGTAGTGGAATTTATGGAAGTTGAATTACAATTATGTTGGCCTCCAAGCCAAAAAATGCATTAAAATAGTGAGAGACATAAAAAAAGGACTGCTTCTCAAATGACATACTCCAGGCCCATAATAGATAAACTTGTGGGTCATTTCATAATAATACAGACCTTCAGTTTTAAGGGGATTGAGATCTATAAAGTCAGGCTCATGTTATCTTGGTCCTCTACGATTATTAGCTTTGATTTACAGGATGGTTCTGGTTCATTCTTGCCAGTTCTACCCCGGTGATAATCAGATGTGATGGGATGGACAGAATGTTATCAAAACCTCCATGTGGTTTAGTAAACATGGCGAGATCTTGTTGATAAGTAGCTATCGCTGATGCCTGTGCTAAATTCACAACTCATGGGTTTAACACAACAACAGAAAAAAACAGCCTGTGGGGGAGTGCAAAATGACAAATTACTATAGTTGAAATTTGGCATGAGGGATTTCCCTCTATGGAGATTTTAAAAGCTGAACTCAGAAGCTGATTCCATTCATAGGCTCTGAAGCATCTTCTTAACATCTCCATCATTACCTGTGGAGTGACAGGACAATGAGAGTCAAGTTTGTCCTCCTCCTTATTATAGTATTCATGGCCTGTGCCCTGAACTGCTCCAGCGTTCAGTCATGCTTAACCAAGGAATACGAGAAAAATATAGGAAGCATTCAAGAACTTCTCAAGGTAGGAAAACTGCCACAGGCAAAGCCGAATTTTCAAAAGCCGAATCGCTGAGTGAGTGACTGACCGTTTAGCATGCTGTCTTGATGTGGAGTGGGTGGGGCATGTTCACTAAACCCCCTGTTTTGCAACTTCACAGCGCTGCCCAAAGAACTGCAGTTTGTCCATAAACGTGAGTAAAAAAATCGGCCTTTTATTTTCATTTCATTCTGTCGTGGTGATCATGGCATCTCCTTTTCCAAGACCACCAAGGATTTGGCATTTCAATGATGTCATGACTCAAATCTACTACAAATGTGAAAACACTGGTCTCATATCTTACTCTAACTATAAAACCACTCTGATTCTTTTTGTTTTTAAAATACTAAACCAGCTCTCATCGCCAAATAGTTTGCCTTGTTGTTTATCTTAGATGATTATCTACCCAGGTTTAACCCTAAAATTGTATTGCAGCTGAGTAACTTGATAAAATAGCGTATCTAGATTTATGCTCGTAGTCCTTGTGTCAACTCAGTTCCATCAGCAATATCTTTCTCTTTGCGGTCTCTCACTTTAATGTTTTTTATTTCTGCAGTTCAAAATGTAATTCTACACTTACAGGCCCTTGAAGGCCTATGGTGCAAGTGTCCAGCTGTTAGGTTGATATGAAACAGCTATTTAGAGTCATCAGGCATGTTCTCTGACTGTAATGTGACAGCATCTTTAAATACAAATTTAAAAACATCTTTAGGAGGAGCCAATTAAGCTTAAAAAAACCAGAGCAGGGCCAAAACAAACCACCATGCTAAGTAGGCCATTACAGGGTTCGAGTCTGACCTCAGACGTGCTTTATTTCAGTCATGGTTTAATGAACACAGTAGGCGTCATTATGGTAAAGGACACAGACTGTAATCCTTCAGAAGCTTTGTTGGGTGAAGAGTTCCAGCTTCACCTTCAGCCGCACAGATTCTCTGGAAAGGCTTCCTCGAACAAATCGGGCAAATAAATAACCAAAAGGGAGAGTAGGAACCGGAGAAGGGAGAGTACTGGCTTGGCTGCAGCATTCAAGGAGACGCCCAGAGGATCCTCTGGTGGAGCGGCAGGGGTGTTTTGATGTAAAAGTTCAAAAACCCATAAAACCAGAATTGCTTTATTGTTATTTGCAATAATGCCATTGGCTGGCATTTGCTCAGACTTGTGGTGGACCAAGCCTATCCTGGTCCCACTGTTTAGGTGGGCTGGGGTCAGAAGTAACAGTCTGAAGGGCGCTGACCTGCTAATTCAGATATCAGGCAGTCGGCGAAGAGCAGCGATAAAGAAATTGGACAACGGGTCCAGCTGCAGACTCACCACATTTCATGACATCACAATGAGAAAAATGCAACACCAAGAGGCACCGTGAAGCGATAATGCTGATAAATTCATTGTGCAGCACATATCCCAGCATGGCACCTGTTTATTTCCCAGCATTATTTATGTTCACATCATATTTTTTTTTCGGTTTCAGCCAAAATGTCAGTGTTTCCACACTCTCAACATCAATGTAATGGTAAGAAACCTTTCTCAACTGAAACCCTTCTAATTCACTTCATATTTAAAGTATATTAAAGGCTGACTTTTATCGCTCTAAAATGCTGTCTCTTTTGTGCTTTATTTTCTGTACAGGATGCCTGCAAAAGCGATTACTTCATTCAGGGCCTGAGTCTGATTTGCAGCGGGAAAGAAGCACGTATTGATTGTACAAAACTGAAAATAAGGCTTAAGAAAGCTGAAGTAAGTGAGGGATGGATGGTCGGTTGGTTAGGGTTAGACTTATGGGTGGCTGGTAAGGGTTTGGTTTATTGGTCACTTTTGAACCATTTGTAATATACATTGTGAGACTTTCACTTGTCCCATACAACAGCATCCATATTTCTGCAGGTTCTCACTCCTCTTCACTTTCTGGCAGGTTCTCACTCCCCTCCACATTCTTATAGCTCTTCACTCTCTATCCACATATCATGCAGGTTCTCCCTCCACCTGAACACTCGAGAAGATGCCGTCTATTGATATGGAGTTAGACTAATTATATTAGGTCTGTTCACCTCTGCCCCAGTGGTGTGTTCCGCTAGCTCTTTTAAGAGAAAGCAGATTCTGGTCTGAAGTCGACATATTTGGCTTCCTTTGTTCACTTTTTGTGATATAAAGAGAGCTGGAAAACCTGCAAGACTTGGCCAGAACTGTGCTTCAGTGTGACTGGTCTTCAGGTTCATGTTACTATTTGTTTCACATTAAACAAATAATTTGGATGATAGACTATATTTCTCAAGTTCAGGCATCATTCAGGTGTAAATTCAAATATATTCTCATGAAAGCTGAATGATACCAGTATTTGAACATGGGGAGTGGTTTGTATAGTCAGCGAGATACCTCAGATTCTGTTCGGGTACATCATTCCTGCAGTTAACGGAAGGGATTTTCGTGACATGCGCGATGAGCTGAAGGCTTAACTATCTTTGTATCTTCTTGCAGAATTATTTTTCACAGGTAAAATGGGAAGGCCTGCGGTGTGTTCCTGTGGTGTCACAAATGGATTTTTTAGAAGACCTCAAGAACCTGTTTATACAACTATACAGCCTGCAAAGTTATACAGCCTGTAAAAAGCAGTAAACTAAATATATGCCAATAATTTATTCAGCTACATTATACAGAAATATTTTATATTGCTCCTTATTTTTTTGTAAACTATTTAATAAACAGTTTCATCAAGAACACCCTGCTTCTGGACTTGTGTTTTGGTAGCATTACAAAGTCTTCACAACACTGGGCCTCATAAAAAGTACAACAGTGAAAAATAACCTGAAGAGCTCGTCCCGGGTTTGAAAATCGATGTATATTAAAAATAGTTAAATTTCAGTAAATTCACGTTTATTTTAAAGGCAGTTTCATTCCATGATCATCATATTAAGCGTCATTATGTTATATTTTACAATAGCAAAACAAGAGCGGCTGCGGTGATGTAGAGATGTGGTTCTAACTGGAAGGGCCAGGTGGCTGTCGGGGTTCCTCCAGGTTCTTGTGGGCAGAAGACCCCAGTGGACTTCACTAGGGGACGCTGTCAGATCAGATCTGAAGCGACGCAGGTGAAACCGCAGCTCCTCCTACATCAGCAGCCGCGGCTGGCGCTTGATGCTCCTCTGGGTGGAACTGAGACGTGAAGTCGCTTTCAGGAAGTCTTTCTTCTTCAAAACACTGAAATACAGACAGAAGGAGATCGGAAGAAAGCAGGGGGAAAAAAAAAAAAAACCCAACACGATATAGGAGTAAATCAGCCGAGAATGCAACCCCCACCCAGAAAGGTAACGAGCTTTAAAACGGAAAAAAGAAAAGGTGACGATTTAACGGTTCTGCTTTGAGAAGTTGCTGAAGGTCTCTGTGAGTGCGTGGTTTGTCCTGATCTTCTGGTAGGTTATCAATGTTAGCAGGCGGTGTGTTTGTTGGTGATGCACGGTGCTCTTTAGATGCACCAACTTGAAGTCATTGCATTTGGTACTTGCTGATAAAATTGCTGTTTTATACCAGATTTTGATTAGTGCTGTATCAGTCTTGACCAGACTTGGTTACATGGGGCATGCTTACCTTGGCTTTATTCTAATTTTCCAAGAAGAGTTGTTTTGTAGTGCGTGGGGAGTTAATGTGAATTATGTGAAATATTTATTGTGTTGACTTACTTGTATTAATTTTGCATTCCTGTGCACAGTCCAGTTAGTTCACAACCTTGAAATGGGAGAGCTTTCTTAATATTTACTTATGTGTTTGAAATTAACGTTGCCATAGAGAACATTTTAGTTTCAAATTGTATTAGTGTTTGCTTTGTTATTACATGTGGATCTGGTCAAGCCCATTTGCCCCCCAACAGTTTAACATTGTTCAGAATTATGTTCTAAATGATTCATTTGCCATATGAGGTGCCCATCCATTTACACAATTGCTGTGCTTGCTGACAGGTGAAGGAGACCCAGGAGGTGAAGCTGGCCTTCTCAGAGCAGGTGACCTGTCTGCAGGCAAAGCAGCAGCTGGGTGCTGAGCTGCTGGAGGATATCAGGTGTGTGACACTGGAACACAGGTCCAGGGCTGCTTCATTGCTTCATTTTAAGGCTTTCACTTAGGCGGAAATCACTTGGAGACTCAGTTTAGGAGGTAAATATGTCCCAGGTCACTATTCTAAATGTCCCACTCAGGCTTCCGTCAGACTTAATGGCGACAAAATGGGCCTCAGGACCAGTTTGTGGTTTTTTTCTTTTTTCCCCTTCTCTCCTGGTGGTTGCCATGCGACTGAAAGCTGGCAGTCATCACCACTAGCGATTCAGCGGGTGTCATCTTTTGACACTGTGTGATGCTGGAGTTCCTGGGGCCTGCAACAGTAGGGCTGTGGTCCACCATTGAAGCGCAGAAGTGAATGACTGGGATAATGGCTTCATTTGTGCTGCTGAAAGATGGAAAATCCCTTAATGGAAACAAAACAAAGGAAATTAACTGGCAAGCACTTATGGAGATGAGCTTGGAGATGGACATGTCACCCCCCTCCAAACTTTACAGCGTTCAGGAGTGAAATGCTGGTGAGATGAAATGGGATCTGAATGCGGCATCCGTCATATTCAAATGCTACGTCATGGATCTTCTCAGCAGAAGATGGTGAAATTCTAAGAATCTGAAAAGGAGCTGATAATTCATGCTGACGATAAAAATGCCAAGACAGCAGACGCCACCCACCTCTGCGTCATTCTGTTCGCAGCCTCACAAAGTTCTCTTCCTCTCCTGAGTCCCGAGGTTCCTCCTTTACCCCAGACTAGAGGTTTGTGTGAAAAGCAGACAGTACATGCTGAGAAGGACAGGCATCTAGCGACGAAACGGCTGATGTGCAGGCTTATCCTCCAGAACTATTTGCTCCTCCATTTAGAAAGATCTTCTCCCCAGACATTTAAAATTCTATAGGCTTTCAAGGTGAAAGTAATCTAATGGCCCTCAGCAGATGGCTATGGTTAACAGCAGTCGATATGAGACCATCCGTGGGAACAGGAGCAGCAGAACAGTGTGTGTGTCAGTGTGCCGAGAGCCTGCTGACCTATTAGACGTGAAAAATCTCGATGAAGACGTTCTAAACACTGTTGGAATCGGGGATGGTATTTTCTGTGGGGGGATTACCCTTTTCCCTACACTCACTTCTTACTCCCCCCGCAGGTCTTTCAGCAAGCAGAGGGCTGCTGTTGAGAAGGAGTATGGTCAGGTGAGAGTTCCCTCCTTTCTGGTGTTGATGGATGGGGACTTGGCACAATTGAATGTTGTTAGGGGAGGGTGCAAGGGGAATCCTGCTCCAAGCAGTTGTGAGGTTTTGGTTTCTTCTGTGCTCTCATGAATTAATGGATGCTGATTGTGAGAAACAGGTAGAGTGGGTGGGTCAATGGGGATATGGTCACATGTTCCAGTTGTACTGTTCTAATTAGTTTGTCATATCTAGCAAGTTCAAGGACTGCATTGTGGCTGCCAAATGCATAATTAAAGAATTTGCAACATTCATTCTCATGGGGTATTGGGCTTGCTGTATGTGTATATAGGTATGTGTGATACGTATGTACTCTAGAGAGAAATATCCATATTTCAATGCTAATTCTCATCAGAGTCCCAGCTGCTTTGGAGTGTATCGTAGACCGAATTGGGCACAATTCTGGGGTATTCCCTGCAATGAACGCCAGTCCTTCACAGGGTCCAGCTTGACACAGTCCCAGTCAATTTTAGGATGCTGGTTAGCCTAACTTGATCCCTTCCCCCATTTGGACACACCTACTTAGAGATGTTTCTTTTTTTTCTGTTCTCTACCTTTTTTTAAAGTAACAGTGAAAACACTGAAACTATAAAATAACTCACCTGGTATTACACAGTGACCAAAAGAAGGGTCGAACACATCAAAACCATCTTTTGTAGATTTTTCCAAAATGGCTACTTTTTGCCCTGATGACAGCTTTACAAACTCTGGCATTATCTCCACCTGATTCATTAGGTAATCACCAGGCATGTTTTTCCAGCAGTCTTCAAGGAGCACCCACATGTGCTGAACACTTGTTGGCTGCTTCTTGTTCTCTTTCTGGTCCAGTTCATCCCAGACCTTCTCGATTTGGTTTAAGGCAGGTGTCTGTGGAGGCCAAGTTCTCTTTCATACACAGCCTGTAGATGTGTGTGGAGTCATTGTTGTGTTGAAAAATAAATGATTGCCCAATTAAGTGCAAACTGGACTGGGTAGCGTGTTGCTCCAGTGTGCTGTGGTAGCCCTTCTGTTTAAGTGTGCCTTAAATTTTAAATAAATTATGAACAGTATCAGCAACAAAGCATCCCCAAACCATCAGACCACCTCCCCCATACTTCAGACATGCGGGGATCATTCCTTCACCTGCTCGGTTTTACCTAGGCCTAAAATCTCAAATTTGGACTCATCTGACCAGATTTCCACTGGTCTGACATCTACCTCTTTCATTTCTTGGTCCCTAAGTCTCTTCTTAATTGAGTTCTTCAACACCATTTCTACCATGACTGTGTGGTGGATATCAACAAGTTACAAAAAACTGCCATGGCAATCAACTAAATCTAAGTCAATTAATATAAAAGTAAACAGCACTCAAATATGTATTAGAGCGTGACATGAGTGATCTAGTTTGCATAATGAGCTGCGTAAGAGTACATCTCAGTTATAAGTCTTATACTGGGTCCAGCAGATGAGTCAAATCATGAGAACTTGCAAAGCTTCTACAAGCATAAAGCAAGATATCAGGAAAAAGTAGACAATTTTGGTAAGTGGCCAAATGTGTAATCGATGGAAATAATAAACATATTTCTTTAAGTTAGAAGCTTGCCTGATTTAAAATATGAATAGGTATTAGAGTCTAAGCTATTTGAAATACAGTCCCCAAGTAATGGTTTTGAAAACAAAACCTGTAAATATAAGATAGTACAAGAAATGTGTAGTAGGGGTGTAATGGTAGAGTTTTTCCACGGTTCGGTATGTGTCACGGTATTGGGACCACAGTAACGGTACTGTTTTGCTATCTTTAAGAAGAAAAAAACACGTCACCCTTTAATTAAACAATGAACTTCATTTTGACTTTCTCTTTTACACTTTATTATGCTAAATAAAGTTTAACATCAAGTGAACTACCTGTCTACGCATTCTGTGTTTTAAGCTAAGTAGCCTAATTTCCCTTCTCTATTTTATTTAAACAGGCTACGTACTTGTATAGGCAATATTAAATGTAAAAATAACAAAGTGCAAAATTAAGTATCCTCATTAGGTACACTAATGAGATTTTACACTAATGAGTTTGTTCACCGTCTTTTTTCCCCTCTTCATCGTATTGCATGCTGAATCCGATATGTTCTCACACCGCGGATTTGAAAGCCGGCGGGACCTCTTGAGATCAGCTTCTCTCTGTCTCCCTACTAGTACCCGCCATTGTCATGTTTGAGCGAAGAGAATATTAGTTTTAGCCTCTCTTCTCTAGCTCGTAGTTGCATACAAAGCACTGATAACAGGAGGTGGATAACTTAAGCCATCTGTTCTTGTATGATTACATTTAAACTGTAGCCCTTGAAAATAAGACAACCCCAGCTTTTTAGATGTATTTTTGGAGAAAAAACACAGTATTACATTCTCACCAATACATGTAGGAAAATGACGAAATGATATCGTAATACTGCGGTACACGTGTGCGTACCGAACTGTCAGGAGCGTACTGAACTGTTTGATAACATACCGAATACCGTTACACCCCTGATATGTAGTTAATCGTGGGGCAGCTCAAATATCTTGCATTGCACATAAGTGATATGCTTGTACATATATGATTTTTCTTCATTTCAGTCTCCCCAAAGAGTTGACGTTAAGAGGTCTGCGGCCCGAACTTGGTAGAGCATTTATTTAGGCTCTAATCTGAGGTGCAGTTAATAGTCAGTTTCTGAGACCAACATACTTATCCTCCGTAACAGCAGTAGGTCTTGACCTGCCTTCTGGGGCTGATCCTCATCAGAATTAGTCTCATCGTAGTGCTTGATAGTTTTTGCAGTCATTTGGAAGCATTTTTAAAATTCTAGAAATGTTCTGGATTGACCGACCTTCATTTCATAAAGTGATGATGGTGTGTCATTTGTCTTTGCTTGTTTCTTGCCATATTATTGACTACCAAGCCTACCCTACCTTCACGACATAGATGATTGGCTGATATGCATTAATGAGGAAAGCCAGTCTGCTAATGAAATTGTAATGAAGATATATGGAGTAATTAGTAAAAATATTTGTCATTTCACATTTTCAAATCCTGACTCTCTCTCTCACTGAAGTTCTTAATGAAAAGTATGTGTGGGTGGCATTTAAAAATGACCTGCTCTTCAAAGTAAAGTCAAGACGTGTCTCAAAGTGTACCTTGGCCCCCCCTCACTGAAGCGTAGGATTTGGGTCACAATGACACACTTCACCTGCAGCTGTGTAACCTGGACACCCCCTGGGGCCCCCTGTATATCATCCTGGACGATGGAGGTGGGGGGGGTTGTTGGTCCCGTGAGTGCCTGGCTGGTGGAAGCCTTCCATACTGTTCGGGGGCCTTGACCGATAAAGAGCCCCACTGAGGTCACATGACTGCCTCAGTTTGTTCTTGGCGCATATTCAAGGTTTCTGATAGGTGAGTCCACTTGGTGTCATGATCAGGGTTCATTAATGAACACCCAGATGTTTGTGGCTGTTTTATCTGGGAGGGGATGATGGTCCATAGCATGTGACAGAATTCAGTTGGATCTTAAAGGTGTGTATAGAGAATCCTGTTTGATGCATTCATTAATCACAATGCTTTTGGGATACAGGGATTAGTCTAATGGAGCATTACAGTTATTTCTGTTGGCCAAGTGATTTTTTTTTTAGCAAATGTTTAAGGGTCGATCCAGCGGTCCATCACAGTTAGTTCTGTTGGCCAAGTGATTTTTTTTTAGCAAATGTTTAAGGGTTGATCCAGCGGTCCATCACAGTTATTCCTGTTCGTCAGATATTTTATATTGTATTTATTAAACATTTAAGGGTTGGTCTCAGAACCTCAGCGACAGGGGTCAAATTGTCCGTCGGCACCTTTAGGACCCAGATAGTAAATGTCATGTATGGTGAGCAGGGGGTGCCAGAAACAGGAAGCTAGGGGACTTCCATCGTGGCGTTGTGGTCAAGTCCAGCAATGCCAAAAACAGACAGTTCTTCTTCGCTTTAGTCTGCCTGTGTGCACCCTGAATGTCCTCATATACAGGAAGGGTTTGGAGTAATTGAATCTGCTTCCTCCCCATGCCTTGCAGGCTCTCCAGCGGCTGGCTTTGCAGTACCAGAAGAAAGACTGGATGAGATCAAAAGGGGATTCTGTGGGTTCTTGGTAAATTCAGTACTACAAATATTGTACGGAAAGATGAAACTATAATATTGATTCAGTTTTGAACATTGATATTAAATAATGGAAATAAGAATTTGATTTTTTTTAGTAGTCATTTCTCGTTGAAAGCTGTTCTACTGGGGGCGTGGCCTACACTGTGGACTCCACTCCCTCAGCCCCCTTGCCCTCACTCTGTCCCCCATCGCAGTGGTGTGTTTGCGGTGTGGCGCTCTCTGGTGGAAGCAACAGCACGTTGTGGGGCAGCTCACGTCAACACCGCCGAGGGCTATCGCTTGTTGACGGCCGAAATGATGAAGACCCTGCGCCTTTCCCAGGAGCAGCGAGCCAAGAGGGTCAGTGCTGGGGGGGGGCTGGGTGTCCCAGTACCTAGGCCTCTCACCAGCCATGGAGCACTCATCTGTGTGGTCAGGCATTGGTGAACATACCCTCCATTAACAACACTAACCAAATAAATTATATACTGCGTAGGTAAAAAGTAGTTCACAAGGAATTACTATTATAAATTACTTGTGGTTCCCTAAAAGGGCAGTCACAGTGTTTTTGTGCTTTATGTTGCATGCGTCTTTTTATGTAAAATTCATTGCCAGTGAGAGAACTCACTTGACATGGTCGACACAAACGAGAAGAACTTTTGAATATTGGATGCTCAGTTTCACCAGACACATTTTCTAATATTCTGGCAACTTCTGTGGCACTTCTAACCTTGCTGTTCACGGGTGCCTGACACTGCCTAAAGGTGGTGACAGAGGCCCAGAAGGAAATGAGCTGAAGACTTCGCTTGCTACAGGAGTGGCAACCAGGACGAATAGAAGAAGGCAGAGCATTTTGTGGAGGAGGGGATTAGGGTGGCCAGAAGTTTTCAAACAGGCTTAAAAAAGCTTCTCTGCCCGTGATTGCTCATCAGTGTGGAAAGGTCTCCAGCAAATCACTAACCAAAAAGAAGAAATGTCTGTGGCCACTTTGAAAGACCAAGAAACACTAATGAAGCTACTCTCCTCTCCACTGACACTTTACACCTGGCCTTCTTATGGCAGCTTCAAGCTCCCCCTGCCTCCTCTCTCCAAAAGAGACAAAACAGCAGAGAGGCAGCTGGCCCAGACCTCAGCTCCACCTCCACTGCTCTTCAGTTGTCTGCAATGTTTGCTGATAATGTCAATCAATATTTGGATCTGCATGCCATTCCTGCTTCCTTCAAGACTTCCATTATCGTTCCTGGTTCCCAAAAAAGCCAAAAATCACATGTCTCAAGGGCTGTGTCCCCCCCCCCCCCCCCCCACTCTTCTTACAGTTCACAAGTTGCTGCACCTCTGGCAACCTATTTGGCAAGCTCATGGAGCTGGCTAAAGACACTACAGCAATGATGAGTTCATTCACCAGTTGGAGGTGGAACGTCTGTTAGTCTGGTGCAACCACAATCACTTGGACCTCAGTGGCAAAAAAAAAATGCAGGAGATAATCTTGGTCTTCAGATGACATCCACCCTCTCATCTTCCGCTTGTACTTGACGGCTCAGTTGTTGAGTCAGCTGAGTCCTTTACCTTTCTGGGCAGTAATTCACCAGACTTTTCCACAGAACTTGTACATCATCACTTCATACTTTCTCATATCTGTATATAACTCAGGGGATTATATTTGCACCCATTTTTCTGTATATGTCTCATGCTTACCCTTATTTAGACTTATTCATTGCATTATTCCTTATTTATTATTTTGGTCTTTTGTCTTTTCACGGTATTCTCTCTACAGGTATAGGATGTATGCACCAATGTCACCCAGAAAAGTTCTTAATGCGTGTACATGGTGCACCTGGCCAGTAAAGTCATTCTGATTACACCTTTACTGAAGTAGAGATATTGTTACTCGTAGTAACTGTAGCCCTGCTCCTTTGATAATGTAGTATGATGTAGCGTTAGATGGCTGTTGAAAATATCACATCACTCTGTAAGTCCCCCCCCCTTTCCAGGGCCTGGAACAGCTGCAGCGGGTTCAGGCAGAGCTTGTGGAGGCTGTGCGTGAGCTCAACAAGGTCAAAAAGAGGTACTTGCAGGTTGGCCGCATCACCGCCGTCGCCCGGGAGAAGGCTGCCGACGCCCAGGCCAGGTGAGGCCTGGTAAACAAGGCTCAGCTCAGTAACCTGAGCTTATATTGTCGCTGTCTTCTTATGACATGCTCACGCCCTGCCATGTGTCTTTCAGAGCCAGAAAGAGCGATCATGGGATCTTCTACTTCAGGACTGGAGCACAGAAGATGACCGTAAAGGTAAAGGACAGTCTCAGTCGTTTCCATATGGCCGTGCTGAGACCTTAAACTAACTTTGATATCACAAGCTCTCTACATCAAAGGCACTTCCCACAAAAATTACTCCGGGTTGCCGCTGGAGGATTCAGAGGTTGCCAGTTCAAATCCTTTCGATACCATTGTTCTTTGGATTACAAACCTGAGTTTATTTGTTAAGATGAGCAGTTATTACAGTGTAAGTTCACTAGCACTGGGTAAGAGCGTTTTCTAATCAGTGGCCTTTGAGAACTGCTTTGGCAGTTGATAGAATAGGTCTTAAGGCGGGAATCACCCTTTTTGCATGGTGGGCTAGAAGCAGTACTCTTAGCTGAAAAGCCCAGTAGCTGTCAAATTTCAAAATGCATTTCATTAGCTGAAACATGGGTCAGAGAGTGATATCATCGGTTTATTGGAAACCAGAAGCATCTGAGGTATCTTCAGGGGTGAGTCAGCTCTGTGGCACAGTAACTGTAAGCTCTGCACTTTGTAATCCCTCCCCCTTTCCAAATAGCATGATGCTCATACATGAAATTCCCCAGTGCTGGCAAAAGAGTTGCTCCGTTGCTGCCTCTATTGTGGCATTTGTTCATTATCAGCTTTCTTTCTTTTGCTGTGGGGGGGAAAAAGTACTTTTTCTCTGATTAGCACGGAAAGATCAGATACTGTGCGTACGGAACTCAGAATGAGATGCAGTGGAACAATCTCCTCAAATACGAGTAATTCATGAGAAAGCAAACCCCCCCCACGTCAGCTTCTGTGAAATGGCCCAAGTCTCTCTGATCTTGTGATTCAAACCTAAATTGTTCATACTGCCTGCAGCCACTTTTACCTTTTCGTAACCTGTGATGGCTGCTCTGTCAGCCACACAGCTATGATTGTGTAATTCCCTGCATGGTGTCATGATTTCAGTTGGATTTACAGTTTTACTGAGATCCTCATGTTTATCTGGATCCTGATCACACGGTTCTAAATGAAGTGTGCACATTTACATTCTGTGGCAGTATGATTTGGTTCAGTGTATGGTTTATTTTCATAGTTTTTGTTTGGGAAGGTCTGTTTTGATAGAATGGAGATGGAGGCTGTCAGCAAGGGCTTCAGGGAATTGGACTGCTCTATACATTAGGTCAAGGGGTAGTGGAGTTTTAGTTTTCCTTTCTTTTTGTTGGATGTTTATTGGTTTACATTGACTTTGGTTGTTGATTTGTATATTTTGGATTGTAGGTTCTGTTATAAATTCATTTGGTATTTATTTTATTTGGTTAGTTAATTGTTTTAACGTTTCCCCTCTTTGTGACCTGGTGAGGGCCACCATTGTGTATATGACCCCTGTTTTGTCTTGTGGAGGGAGGTGTAGTTGGTTTGAGCTTGTGCTGGCCTAGGCGAACTTGATTTTTTTTTTGTTATGGGCAGAAGTTTATTTTTTGTATTTTGTAATGAAAAGTAATTTTTCTTTTAAAAAAAAAACCTCTGTGTCCTCGAGCTTTGTCTGCTTGGTTCCTAACATAGACCAACAGTCAAAATTCATTTTATAGACGATTCCTTTGGAAGTATGATTAAATAAAGCTGGGACTTGCTTTGCCATGTCTCATTGTCCCAGGTGAATCTCAAGATGGTGTTTTAGCTCTGAATAACACAGGAAATCTTTCACGAGCAGTAGCTTACAAACCTTCTCACCATAGTTTCATAAATCTGGTCTCGTTTGTGGTTCATCTTCTAAACTTTAGTTCGGTTCCAGCTGTGCTCTTAAAGCAGCCCTAGAACGGTTTCTACCTCCTATCAAAGATATGTCGTCTCTTCACATTCGTACCCACAACCCGCCCCCCCGTCCCGTGCTGAAGCTCAACGCCCGGCTCACCGACTGTGACCGACGCCTTACCGAGGTCCGTAATGAGTACCTGCTGGCTCTGGCGGCTGTTAGCTCCCATCAGCAGCACTATGGATCTGAGGAGCTTCCCACCATCATGAAGGTATGTGGGCCTGTCTTTTTCCCTCTCCTACCCCTGAGGGCCGAGACCGTTCCACATTTCAGCAAAGTTGTCGTTATGTATGCAAAGTATCGCTCTCTGGACACGAGTGGAAAGTGGGAGGGCTCAAGAAATTGAATGGGTGCCACTGCACCCAGACGGATACAAGACTTCTCCTTTTATATCTATTGTTCTACTTGGACTCATTAATTTGTCCTGCCTGGTGCTGACCTGAGGAGGACAGGCTTCCC
>JAACJT020000002.1:21978493-22016875 GCA_009936485.2 Gymnarchus niloticus
ATGTAAAGCGCTTTGTGACCGCGCTCCGTGTTAAAAGCGCTATATAAATAAAATTGAATTGAATTGAATTGAATTGCTTCATCCAGAAAACAGTCTGATTTTTAGATCTTAGCACTCAGATATTTGAAGGGCACACTGTCAAAACTGGTTGACGCATCCCTTGGTCTCCGTGGTTAAATAGAGGATGGCCAGTATACTGAAGGTATTTCCGCTCTCACAAACGATGCCTCTTTTGAGCTTGTGCTATCTTCTGCTGAGCTGAGCAGGCGGTCACCAGGAGCTGTTTCTGAGGGTTCTAGAAAATGCTGAAAAAGGATTGGGAGTGAGTCCCGGGGCACTCTGAAGGGCTTGGATGGTGTGCCACATCTCGAGTTTATGCTGTGTCACCGAGAAGCTGCAGGAGGAAACTCTGCTTCCTGTTTGCCTGTGGTTTCCTGAAGACTTGACTTGACCTTGAAACGCAACCTCAAAAAAGCCTTCAAATTGCATGATGCTTCTTTGACTTTCAGGGCTCCTCAAAAATCAACTGCTGATTAATAAAAACTTCGCTAAACAACTGGCTGACAGCTTTATCTTGGCCATTATTTCCTCCGTGCAAAACCTCTGGTTGGATCCCCCCTTAAGCCATCTTGCATGTCGTTTTCACACTGACAGCACTCGGCAGATGTGGTCATTTGTGGCCTTTGGTTATACTCGAGAAATAATTAAAATCTCCTTCTAGAAATATAGTGACTTTTAGTTACATTTCTGCCCCCAAAAAGAAGCACATTTTCACAAGTTAAATCTCATCAGCAGGCCACCTTTTTTAAGAATGAAGGGGCTGTAGAGGGCTCTCCTTTTGGTGGTCTCTCCCTCATACTTACTCCCTTTTTCTGTAGGAGATAGACGGTGACTTGTTTGACCAGCTCAGAGAACAGTTCATACTGCTGTGCCACACGGAGATGGAGATGTGTCAGTCGAAACAGAGTGAGTTTGTCAGCATCCAGAAGGATGCCAGCCAGGTGCGTTATGGGTCATAAACTCCTGTAAGATCTAGCCCCTAGCTGGCTTAAATGCAAAAAAGTGGAATAATATTCAAGGGTATGCCTGGAAGTTTTGGGGGGATATGAAATATGGCTGGCTGTGTTTCCAGCATGATGGTTGAATCATTGTACGGGTCATTAAGTATAGTTTACACCTATCTGAACTTTAAGTTCTTTTTTGATTTAACTAATGGAATAGATAGGCTAGCTAAGAGTCGTTCGAACTTGGCCATTCTCCATTACGTGTATTTTTGGTGTGATTCTCTGGCATTTCCTGTGGGCCCAAACACTGCTGAATTTCCCAGGTGGACATCATACTTTAGTCCAAGGCTACTGGCTCCTGGCTCGACATGCCAGTGGATACACTCGTCGCTGGTGACGAGCTCATTAGGGTGGCTTTAAAGTGCTCTTTGTTCTGGGCTATTACATCATACGCCACGTTTCCACAGACACGTTTTGACTCAAGCTGTACTGTATGTATTCCCAGGTGAGCCGTGAGCAGGACCTAAAGCTCTTCCTCCAGGACACCCCCGCCTTCACGCGGACGTGGGAGCTGCTCTTCCAGGCTGCACCTGGTGACGAGGTAGCCCGCAACGCACCTCGGATGCTCCACTGAACCTCAACTCTTGGTGACCATTCTAGCTGGGTTTGGTTCCAGTTAACGTTCTGATTATCTAATGACTAATTTATGTCAGTTTATGATCACTTTGGTTATCAGCTTAGAGATTAATGTTCAGCGGTGTCAGCAATCAAGCAATTCTGAAGTTGTTTTCTCCACAAATTAGTGGAGAAAAGAATTTAAAGCACCGACACCTGAAATGTTGATCTATTTATGAACAAATCATTTTGCTGCCTTGTATAGACATACTGGCACCATGTGACCATGACTAGGATAAGATGGATGGATGGATGGATGGATGGATGGATGGATGGATGGATCATTGATTGATTGAAATGAACTTCATTGGCTTTAATTCTTACTTTCTGGTACTCGTGGACTAACACAGCTCTGTAATGTGAAGAAGAATGTTAAACTGTTCTAGACCAAACAAGAACGACACCTTAGTGGTAGGAGCCCAGAACAGCATACTTGCGTTGGTTAACTCAGGTACTCTAGGTGTTGCCCAGGCTGCTGATAAAGACATGCTAACAGTGGTGATGGGCAGAACCATGTGAACGTGTGAGTGAAGCACACTGGTTCTCGTCCAGGTGAGCACCCTGCAGCACCAGGGCTCCGTCCAGGGAGATGGCAGCTGCTTGGATAGAGAGGCACAGAAGTGGGCTGCCAAGGCTGCGAAAGACTACAAGATTGTAGCTCATGGGCAGAGGGTGAGTGGGGAAAGAGGATGGTAGCTTTGCTGATCGCCGGTCAGGGGTGGAAAACACGCTGATAGCCTCTATCCCATAGGCCCTGCTGTCCCTGGAGAGGCGGAGAGCACAGCTGAAAGAGGAGGAAGGGGGCGCTGGGGTGGAGCAGAAGATGGAGGAGGTGAAGGAGGGTGTGAGGAAAGCTCAGGTGAGACTGCCCGTCTGGTATGGTATCGTGCATGCAGACTGCCTTAGTGTTAGCTTTGGCATGCAGCTGGAGATGAATGAGCCTGGGCATATGTGGGGGTAGAGGGTATTGTACCTATGAGCAGGACGGGCCCTACTCAGGTGGAGGAGTCTCCTCCAATCAAGATATGTAAATTCAGCCCACACACCTTCTGGTTGGGAGTTTTTCTCCAGACTTCAAGGAAACCAGCTCGTATATCCATTTGTCTTGCTGACCTTTCTGGCAGCTGTTTTGACTGTATTCATATGTTAGGCGCAATGTAATGGCTGTCCAGTCTGCACTGCAGCTCTCGCTAGAGGAACAGTGTGCTATGCAGGCGTGGATGGTGACGTGGATTCCTGTCCCACCCAGGTCAGCCGCGTGAAAGCCGAGTCCCGGCTGGCCCTGCTCGCGAAGGCGGGCGTGGATGTGGAAACCTTGTTAGGGACCGCTATGAACCAGGCAGAAGAGGAACTGGAGAGGGAGAGGAAAATCAGTGAGGCCCGCAAGTCCAGTGGAGACCCAATGCCAGAGGTCTGTGTTTCCCATCATCCCTTGGGGCAGTTCAAAGGTCATGTAGGGGAGGAGCATGTAATGGATGTGTGATAGTCCACTTCATAGTAGTCTCAGGTTTTGAAACAGGCACTTCTGTTTTACCCTAAGTGAAGTGCTACAGTAAATGCTCAGCTGTGAAAAGCTGTTTGGTTAGAAAGGTGTGTTGAGCTTGATAAGTGGAGGTAGGTGCTTCTCCACACCAGCTGTGTATTGGAGGAGCCGGCTGCTAAAGAGGAGAGTGAATGAGTCATGGAATATGGGAAACTGTGTCTTGTTTATGGTTTTCCACGTTGACTTCCTTTGGGGCAGGAGAGGCATCACTTGTATCACTTAATCATTTTTGTAAATGTTGGCGCCAGTTTTTTGATATTAACTTTGTATGACTCAAAGCGTATTTCTGCTGAAGGACACAGAGGATCTCCCAAAAATGTCTTCTGTTTCTTGTTTTCAGGATGATGATTTCGAGTTCACAGACTTCGAGGATTTCGATGAGAACGGTGATGCCTTCACAGATCGAGTGGCTGATGGAGCCCCCTACAGCTTCCCCTTTCCCTGCAGGGTCCTCTACACTTACCAGGTGAGTGCCGCACCTCCAGTTACGGTGCTCTTTTCTGCCTTGAAAGTTTGAGGCCTGTGGTTTCCTTTCTCCCTTCTGCAGGCTTCCCAAGCGGATGAACTGTCAATCACAGAGGGGGAGGAGCTACAGGTCATTGAGGATGGTGACATGGAGGACTGGCTGAAGGTTTGTAATGAAGTACCTCCCACTCTTCCCCACAGACAACACAAAACCTACTTTCTGTTTGATTCTCTGCTGACACTCTGACTTGTACTGGGACTGTGCTGAGAGTCTTATTGAAAATAAGCCATTTTCAGAATGATGCATTTCAGAAAACTGCTATTTGTGTATGTTTTGAGCTTTGAGTTTGACGGACTTTTAGGAAAGGCCAGGAAACATCTCACACCAGGATCTCCACCACAGGCACGCAACACTGCTGGACAGGAAGGATATGTGCCAGAAAGATACCTAAAGTTCCTCCAATGGCCAGCGGAGGGTGCTGTACCAAGCATGTCACCGAGGAACCTGCAGCTGGACTCATCCATCAGCAGCTCTGGATCATCCCCTGGGCCCTCCTGGAGGCAGCGGGAGCAGTCCACATATTCTGGGGGTATGTTCTTCTATCTGCAGCACCCCCTAGTGGTGAACTTTATTCAGTACAACAGCCTGCATATTCTTTAGAACAGAACAGCAATTCCCTTCTTGGTATGTTAGTTTTGCTGGTGTTTTTTACCGTTCACACAATGTTGGAGTGGGTAGTGATACATTGAAGGCAGTATGATAAATGCTAACGCTGCATGCCTCAGTTGTGCAGTACTGAGGTTTGGTGGAATTAATTCTTCTAGGTGGGTCTGTTTTCAGACAGGCACCTGTAAAAGGTGCAAGCTTGCAGACATTTGCCTCTTGGTTTGGTGTACACATTGTTTAGCATGCATCTCCTGCTCTTCTGTGAGCAGATGTCTGTCCTGTAGGTCATTAAGGCAGCCCCTCTGTGTCCTGACTGGCCCAAGGGAGAGAGGGGGTTTAATGACACAATTTGGCCCTGGCAGGGGTAGTGCGGGCACTGTACGAGTACCATGGGCAGAGTGCAGAGGAGCTGTCTTTCCCGGAGGGGGCGCTGATCCGACTCCGGCGCCGTCGTCATGGCGATGTTGACGACGGCTTCTGGGAGGGGGAGCTGGATGGCCACGTGGGTGTCTTCCCGTCGCTGGTGGTGGAGATGCTGGGGGTGGGTTCAGAAGAGGAGGACGATGGACAGGAGGGGGTGAGTGTTTGACGGCCAATGTTTGAAGGAGAGCAGATGCTCCTCATTCAGCTGCTGATGCAGAGCCACAAGGCGAGACATCGACACGCTGATGCGAATAAAACTGCCTTGCATGAGTGGCAGCATCTCCAATTGGTTGAAGCATTTCCTGTGTCGCCGCTCCGACGCTTTGCTGAGAAATGTTGCCCTGCCTGTATTATTCACTCAGGCTCCACCCACACCTACGCCACCCCCGTTCTCCCCTCCGGCCCCTGTTGCATCCCCTGAACACTGTTCCGCATCGGCACCAGCTTCCTGGCCCACTGAGCCGGAGGTCCAGCTGGTGGCGATGCAGGACTTCCTGAAGCTGACTGAGGACCGAGCGGGTATGTCACATGATGCTTCTCCTTTCAGCTGGTGGTCCCCCTCCCCTCCCCCCATCATTTTTTTTTCCCCCCACCCCAGGCATCAGCAGTGCCCACAGCTCTCCGGACCTGAACGCTAGAAGGATCTGGCCGGTTAGTACACAGTCATTTAATTATTCATCTGTCAAATATCTCCATTAATCCATTATGACGGGAGACCCAACACTCAAGTCACTCTTCCTGGTCTGCCAGTGCCTGGGTGCTTGGGGTGCAAGGTTTGGGTGGAGGCACCTTCTCTCTGGGGCTTGGGTGTGACGTAAGCCTTCTGTGCTTCCCCAGGTCAGGGCACCCCCTCTGCCCCCTTCCCACAGAGAGTCCCCGGTCCTCTGACTGGCACCATGCCCGCATGCCCAGCTGGCTGCCCGAGCTGGCCGCCTCTCTTTCAGGACTGGTCCCAGACCTGTGCTGGTGGCCATGGAGAAAAATTTGCTTGTGGAGGCAATCCCTTCAGAGTGGTTCTGATGGCATGTTTGTGTGGGAGGAGATCTCCAGAACATTCTTCAGAACCTGGACGACTTGTGCACAGGAGCTCATCTCTCTAAGTGCTGTGTGCCTCTGAGGATGCGGAATTTCCAGTTTAAAGCTATATTGTTTTTAAAATTTGCTTATCAGTGTAAACCAGAGTCTAGCAGTCCTGTGACTTTAAAATCAACTGCCTTATTTTCGTGTTTTTCTAAACTGGAAGATTACTATTATAGCCTATAAATGAAACTCCACATGAAATTTCAGCTATGTGGTCCCTTGTTTGAGTGACCGCTGTCATCTCAAGCGAGGCTGCTGTTTAAGGGTTCAATCAATGTGGATAATGATGAATTATCTATCTAACCATGAATCTTCAGTAGTGCTCATCTCACACGGTTGTGTGGAGCCTGGAGGCTATCCCAGATAGGACAGGGAACAAGGCTGGGGACACTGTGGACAGGATGCCAGACCATCACTAGGAACATGGACACAGACCTACACACTGCGGGCAGTTCAGAGATACCAATTCAACTGGCATGTTTTTGTACAGTTGGAGGACACCCAGATGGCTGAAGGAGAACATGCAAACTCTACACACACATCAGAGGTTTGTTTTGAACCTTCAGCCTTCAAGGTGTGAGGCAACAGCGCTGCCCACTGTGCCACATGAATATGGCGACAGTCATAATCAAACTCAAAGGCACAATAACAATCGAGATGACCTTCTACTTGAATGAATCTTTGTTCAGATGTTTTGTTTGTTTTGTCTGTGAGTCCTGTTAAGAAGGACTGTTGACAGGCAGTGGAAAGCTGGGGGCGCTATCTGCGCACTTCCTGATTAAACGCTAGGTGATGACCAGGCTGGGCACTGTGCTCATTAAGCTCGTTAACAGCGCGAGCAGCAAGGCCGAGAGTCGGGCTTATAAAGAAAACACAGGGAGGAGGAAAACGGTAAAAGACTGCGATGCAGAGCTTTAATTCTTTTTTCGTTTACAATTTCTGGACAATTTTAGCAATTATATTTCCAAATTTGTGGCTACTTAATACACAAGTATGTGTGTGTGTAACTATATACGATTAATGTGGAGGGGTACTTTGTAATCTCAGTTTTTCCACAGACACAATGACTTAAGAATACTACACAAACACATGCAGATAACGTGTTGCTCTTGTGGTAAACACTCAGTGACACTGATGGTTCATGTGCAAGATTAGTTTGTCATAGCTGTGAACCTGTGAGTTTTTACCATGGTTAACTGCTGAAGGTGCTGAAAACCCCCAGCCAGAAGGAGGGTCCCGTCATGCTGTGTGCGTGTGCTTCCCGTGTGCTTCACATCCTCTGAATTGTGTCCTGAATTGTGGCCGTGCTTTGTGAAGGAACTTGAACCAGACTTGTACGTTAAACGTGGTCTTTGCTGATGAGCTGTTTTTCGATAACATATGAAAGTCATTAATTGTAAAAAAAAATGAACTCTCTGTGATCATAAGGACAATATTACTTTAATTACATTAGATGGTTTTAAATAGGGAGTAATCTTTATATCGTCACAGTTAAGCCATTGTTTCTATACATTCACTCTTAGATATAAACACATATCTGAACCTGCTCGTTGTTATATGATAAATTGATAGATACAGCTGTTGCCCAGTTTAACTTATTTTCCTAAAATACATTCTTTTTAAAGAGATTTCTGTGCAAGGAAAACCAAAACTGAGTCCATAAGTTTGGTTTGAAGTCAATTTACAGCAGCTATTTCTGTCAATGAAACCAACAAACAATTTAAATAGGGCTGGGTAGATTGTTCTAGAATCCTCCTGGATCCCACGAACCCTGGGAAAGGGGGTATTGGGACATGAGGCCTCTTGTGAGCAGTAGAGGGCAGGTCAAAGTGCAGAAGGTATCTGCCTTGTGATGTCACATGACATGACAAAGCCTGATTTTTTAATTTTTTTTTTTTTAAGCTACAGAAGCATAGCCTATTCAGAGCGTAGAGGGAACGTCCATCAGATGGTGGCTGTAATGCTTTACGTGGTGGTTAGCGTGACTTGGGCCCACTATCTTATGTTTGTCATGAGGTAACAAGGCTAACGGTAACCACACAGAACCCCTATCTGTGCTTCAACAACATACATTCATATTTTCACCAAATCACACTTTACTGACATTGGTGGTGCTGCAGAGCCACCAAAGAACATGGCACGGATGGACACAGGACCTGCTCATATGGAATGAAGGGAGCTAAGCTGGGACGGGGACATTCACATTTGCTTCAAAACCGTGGCCTCCAAGAGACAGATCTATGACTCTGCTGCCCTGGTGACACACACTGGCCATGTTCACGTTGTGAAGCTCCGGCTTCATTTTGTTGCAAATGAAGGCCCAGTTTTAACTTCACGTGCCCCTGTACCTGGTCCAGTATTGACCTTTCGGTCGCTGGGTCTTTGGAAGGTCGAAGTCTTCTCTTGTCTGGAGTGGTGGCAGCTGAAGCGTAGCTGAGGAGGTGATTGGGTCACGTTTTTTACGTACCGGATAGCTGGCATGATGACAGCGTCGGCTGCCATGGACGTGAAAGTGGCTCTCTGTAAGCTGGGGTCAAGGACAAGTCAGAATAAAAGGGAAAAATCATCTTACCAGAGAATAGTCAGTGTCAGATTGAGGAGCTACATCTGTACACATTACATTTTAGCTGTAGATCATCTTCCAGCCAGGATGCAGTCATACATCCCTGGGAGAGTCTGCCTATAGTATTGATTGTATAACCTTGCTTTCTGAGGGACTGAGTAAGCAGATCAGTGCTGCAAATGGGCGTCGGTGACTGGTGGCCGAGGCCAAGTTTGACAGCAGCATCGTGTCCCACCAATGCGACCACAATCCCACGTGGTGCTCTGTCCACCTGTGGGTAATCTTGCTGCCAAAGCCACATCCACCAGGTCAAGTGGGGACACTGACCCTCCGGAAGCTGCGGATTCCACATGGAACATTCCAATCCGGTGCTGGGCCTCAGTGTGGCCCTCTCTGCTACCTCCCTCCATTCTTGAGCAGCCCCCGGTGGCATGGTGCCGTCTCACCACTTGTGCTGTGTATGCATGGACCTCCTCTTCTGGTCGCGAGTGACGCTCCCGCTCTCCTCACCCTGGCTCACCCGGCAGTCCTTGATGTCCTCCATCTCTACCATATCATCCTTCCCATCTTCGCCTTGTGCCGTCTCTTCCAGAGGCACCCCCATCCGCACCTCGGTGAATTCCCGTGTCTCACCCGCATGCTTCCCTGCGACCATGACATCCTCGGCGTCATCTGCTTCGCTGTATGGCTCCACCATGCAGGGTGAGCCCTTGTCGGAGGCCATCTCAGGATCCGTGGGCACATCCGTGTCATCTCCAGGATTTGTGGGAGTCTCAGCCTTGAACTCGCTTTTCCCCTGGCTTGTCTTAGCTGTGGGTGGATCACTGCTCCTGCTCTTTGGATTGTGGAGGGAGACCTTTGGGGGAAGAGTACCGTTGGTCGCCTCTGGGCCGACCTCCTTGAACATGTTACGTAAGTTATACACATCTGGAGGCTTGGGCGGTAGTCCCTTCTCTCCGCCTGAGGGATCTGTGTACTCGCTGGATTCAGGAATGGGGAAGATGTTGCTCCCCTGAATGCTATTCTTCTTCTCGATGTGAGTAACCCGAAACCTGCAAAGGAGATTGAAGAAGATGGGGGTGAGATAAGAGGAATGGAGATGCCTATACCAGCACCACTCTGGGAAGCAAAGCAACCGTTTATCTTTCTACTGAAAACCAGACCACAATCTTAAGGTGAGATACCACACCATCACTCCAGTGTGTCCTGGCGTGACCCACCTGCCCACAGAGAAGACTGTTTGTTCCCCTGTCCGCGCTTTGAACCGTGCCTCCCGACTCCGACGTCGAGCTTTCTTGGACTGGCCCTGGGCGCACAGATGGCAGGAGTTGTGATCGGTGCCGGAGTGGACAGTGTGGTGGTGAGGTGGGATGCCCCCCATGCTCTCCTTGCGCACCAACCTGGGGATGGGGGTGATTACATCATCATCAAGACACATCATAGCAGATGACCCATTGCAGTGTCTGCTCCTGCTGCCTCTCTCCCCGACTGCATGGAAAAGATGCCTGCTGAGTGTGGGAATCTGCATGTGGAATACTGTAGGCAGCCAAATCTGTACATGAAGTGGGCAGCGCATCTCATCGGATACTTCCTACTCACGTCCGCTACAGATCGGCCTGGAGGATTGTGGGGCTCAGCCAATGTCTACCTGGGTCCTGGGCCAGCTTGGCGGCCATTTCGCACTCCTCCGCGGCATGCAGCTCAGAGTGAAATACTGCTCTTGTAAAAGAATCTCTTAAGGAGTCACGAATGTTGATTCAATTAGCCGTGTGACCTTTAGAGGAAGGCTGCTGCCTCAGGTACTAGGGAGAGTCCCACCGTTGCAAATGTCAGACACAGAGTCAAAAATAGGCTCGTCAATTAGTGGGCTTCTCGAAAAGGTTCAGGCTTTTGATTCATGCTGCCAAGAACCCTATGTTCTTTGTGTTAAATCCGTTTTGCTGGAACCAGGGGCTGACTGGACTCCAGAATAGAGACCAATGTGATGTTGACTTTGAAGTCTTACTTTTACTTGAGGTATTGTTTGATGTTGATGTTATGCCAGCAGGATTAAAGAAAACCATGAAAGTCGAGCTTTTCTGCTGGAAAGTAGCTTAATGGCAGTAGAGTGGTGGTGTGAGGAACTTGACCAAAAGGTTTAACATATTTCAGTTAAGCAGCCTGTCAGCTGTAGATGCTCACATGGCAAACTCACCACATTTACAGAGGTAGGAAACCACACCAAACACTGCTTGGTTAGTTGGCTTTTAGTATCTAACAAAAAACAAGACAAGCTTTGAGAAGAACCTGAAGATCAGAAACCTGAAAATGCATGCAGGTGGAAACAGTTCTCTTCATGCCAAAACCAGGATTCCCAGGGAGTCCCAAACAGATTTACGGCCAATTAGTGTAAGCTGTGGGAAAAGACTGTCTACCCGAGATCCGGTGCACCGCGGCAAAGAAAATGCAGTGTTCATGGTAGTGACCACCTCGTCTTGCACAGCCAAGTAATCTGCACTGCTCCTTTTGACTGAGACCACTCGCTCTCTACAACTGGTCAACATATGTAGCGCAGTCGGGTGTACAACCTCATCGCAGTTTTGCAACCGGAATAAATGAACACGAGAGAAAGCTGGCCGAGCTCGTTCGGTAAAATCTACATCTATACGACAGGTTGTGACGAGACTTTAAAGACATACAAATGACTGGCAATTAAGTTGAAGTGTTTTTTTTTGTGTGAAACTTTTTATTGCTGCCTACGTTGGCCAAATCTCTAAGAGATTTTAAATCTCAGTGGGACTAACCTAGTAAAGGTTTAATAATAATAAAATAAATCATCACTAAGACCCAAAATTATGTAAAATCACTGTCTGCACTCTAAATTGCCGATAGGTGTGCCTGTGAGTGTGTGTGGGTGTTCGTCTTTGTGTGTTGGCCCTGCGGTGGATTGGTGACCTGCCCAGGATGTACCCCACCTTTCGCCCGAAGTCGGCTAGGATTGGCTCCAGCTTCTGAGCAACCCTTACGGATAAGTGGCTTAAGAAGATAGACTGATCACTGTCTGCCCCTTGTGACAGGAGGATGAATTACACAATGTCTTTTTGTGTCTTTTCAAGTATGTTGTTGTTTGTCTCAGACGATTTGTTGGGCAGTATTTTGACTTTGGCTAGGTCACGTCTTTGTATGTATACCCTCAGCCTTATTGACAGGAACTGCTTTAAGTATCAGTAACAAATTGTTGTAACATCATGGGGTATTTGAATGACCATGGGACCATACATCACTTCTGGCTGAAACATCTCAGATACTTTACACACTATCTCAGAGATAATTGGCAGCCGGTTTTTGAGAATTTACTGAAATTATTTTTAGCTCGGATCTTACACCTCGTCTCTAAGGTGATTACTTTGGTCTAGATGATCGTGAGTTCTCTGTCCTCATACTGCCACCCTATAAAGCACCTTCTGAAGTAGGTGAAAGGGGTTTGGGAAGTATCTGTCAAGCAGAATCAGGGGTGCAGATAGACAGATAGGCAGGCAGACATACATAAATAATCAATCAGTCAGTCAGTCAGTCAGTCAATCCACAAAGGGAAATTCGGGTGGAGGAACAAAGCATAAATTGGTGCTGCAACACATAAGGCTTCAGAACCCATTGTGGGTGGGAAGATCAGAAACCAATCAGTGCTACTATGGCCAGCACTGATGGTACGTTTGGGACACTCCCACCCAGAATGGGTTTAGAAGCCTCGTTTAATGCCAGCATTGACTGGTTAATTTAGGATTCTCCCACGCACCACAGCCTGGCCAAGGGTGGGTGGGCTGAAATGTGGTGTCAGTGCACTGCTCAACAGGACACAACCATGCTGCAAACGCTGGCGTTGACATCCGAAGAATACTGAATAAACAACAACGAATAAATTCCTGTATGCTTTAAAATCCGCTACAAATTGGAAAACAAACGCAACACGGTGATATAAGTACATATCTGGGCAGCTCCCAGTTTGGACTTACTGGCTTCAGTCCTCTTTCCTTGTTGGGATTACATAGAGACTAGTGTTCTTTGTATGCATCTGATGCTGTCGGGCACGATATATAATCGTGCGGAATCCTTCTAGATATCGACTGGGTCAGGGTAAAGTGTGGCTGACGCAGCATCATGAGTGTAACTGTGTGTGGGGTGAGACTTGTACCTGGCATCGATGTGCTCACAAGTATTCTGAGCTCCCAGCATCTCCTTAAATGCCTCCATATTTGCTGAGGAGAAACAAAGACAGCATAATTACACTCCCCTTCACCTGTGAAGTACACCTTAGCAAAGTACCAACAGGGGACACCAATGGGCTTTCTTAAATTCTGCAGGAACAGATGAGCCTTCAATATGACAGCACTTCATAGAACCCTGGGTATAAAATATAAATCATGACGTAAACCTTGACTGATAAGACAGGATATTCCCACCAAACGTATCGACCTTAGCTTGTGCTTGGGGAATGTGTGCATGAAACTGGCACACAGTGGAGGGACCTGCCTAGGGTCTCACAGCCATCAACAACTCTCCCAGTCCATTGAATGCAGACAGAGCCGTACCTTCATTCTCAATGATGCACTTCAGGATTTGTTCTACAGTGTCTTGGTTATCCTCAGATCCATCCTCTGAATTCAAAAGGGCAAGCAAGTAAAGTGAGTATCACGAAGATTTTCACGATTACTCAAAGGTATACTGAGATAAGGATCTGTTACTTCTCAGGCAAGATGCCATAAGTGCCACATTTTGGGCATGGGGCTAATGACTGACACACATGCCGTGTCTAGGCTAATGACACAGATTCAAACCCTGCTGGGTTTTCTTTGTCATCTCAAGCCATAAAGCCTTTTTACGTAGTGGAAGTCCCTCAACAGACTTTTGCTACGTAACCTACCGTTGTTGGTGGCCACCTTCGTCTCTCCCTCCTCTTCGTCCTCGAGCTCCCCGGTGCGACAACGATAACCCTTCTTTTTCAGCATGTGGCAGATGAGGAAGCCAAAGAGTCCGGTAAGGAAGAAGAAGAAGACCAGGAGGAAGATCACGTACTGGGGTGGGGGCTCGCTCACGCTTGTCGTGTCCTTGTCCGTCATCTCCCTCTTGCTCTCTCACACTGCTCTTGGCAGAGTGCGACCTGGACAGAGTTTGAGAAGGAGAACTCTGTGAGCATGACTATCTGCTTTTTCTGGGCCCCTCGATGAACTGTAGTGTCTTTCTATTACATCTGGGCCATCTTGCTATGGGCAGATAAGAGCTCGCTGTTTCCCATGTAGTGCTGGTATACTAACTCCAACTTTATCTGGATGAACATGCATGATGAGAGGACCTCGTTTGGGCACACACCCAAGAGTGGCAGGGCTAGCAGGGGGTTCTACACCAAGTATCAAATCCATAGGCTTCCCTGTTCAACTGCCTGCCTCTGTTGACATTTCAACCAGGACATCCGTTTGCTGGATCGTGTGCTCTACTCGTAAACCCCTCTCAGTAACAGCAGTGGTAGCAGGTGGCAGCCATTGTGACAGGCGCCAAGTCAGAGGGCCTTCATCTTCTGTGGACCAGGGAACCACGCAAGTCCAGCTATGTCATGTAACAATACCGTGTCGTTGTCACACATCTCTCTTGTAAAAGTACTTGCGTTCCAACAAGCTCTCTATGCCAGTATCATTACTTACACCCTAATTAAGGAATCGATCACTGCAAGGAATTTACCACTGTAGGTGTTTGTCTGTATGTCAGCTACAGCCATTAATACACAATCACCATCTTGGTAAAACCAACAGATTATGAGTCACAAAATTCACAAGTCAAACGCCCCTATTTAATATACCCCACACATCTCAAACAATTAGACGTCTTCATGTTTACACCTCAGCACATCTGAACGTTCCATTTCATACTCATCTTACAGAAATTTACAAGCAGTGATTGACATGATTTAAATACCTTTACTTTATAGATACTGATGGAAGGGGGAGTCTGTGAAATATGAGATCAAGATAGTTTAACATGTACAGCACTGAGCTTTAGCTAAACACAAAAGTAATGTGATTACGGAATGTAGAAAAGGCCCTCAGTCTCCCAGTATTCAGGCAGAATCTTGTGTTACCTTGCCTGCGTTCTTTACTCTGGATCTTAAGGTTCCCAATAATGGTCTTCTAGACGATGTGGAACCCTAGCCATTGCAGTATTCCCATTGCCTTAGTGCTGGGATCCTAAGAATATATATATATATATGTAAGTCAATCTCAGACCTGTTAGTGCATTCAAGGGCTATAGACTAGTGTTCAAAGTTGTGTCATCTGCCTAGCTTGAACCTGAATAAAAATTTCCCAGGATCCTCGACCTAAGTGGTGTTCTGGACGACCCACCAAGATACATACAGTCTAAATCCATGAACCAGCACAGGGAGAGTGTTCCTATCAGCGGTCCCTGCAACGCCTAAGGTCCGCCAGGCCGGACAGACCCTGCCAAGCGGCCTCCGCTACATGGAATTTGAATAAGGAGGCATTCTTCTGTAGTAACTGCAAGCATACATTTTAATTAGTATATAAAATTATCACTAAATATAAAAATTACCACTGCACAACACTCCACCAGAACAGACCTTTGCAGCCAATTTTTCTTCGGTTTAAGGTTGTCATCAATGTCACCTTGCTCTGAACTTCATGGTCTCTTCAGGTTCTTTAGGATCGTTAAATGGAACACCTCCCCTATAGGGCTCTTTAAAGGTGCTGTCCGTCACTACCGGTCCTTTAAACTGTGATGTAGGAGGCTGTTTTCCACAGGCTCCTCCCACTTCTGAGGTGCCCATCACTCAAACCACACTTAGGCTTGTGCTACACCTTCCTCAGCTGTCCATCACAAGACTTGCTACAGCAGTGAAGCTGAGTGGGTAGCAGAGATTTTCAGTGATAAACGGCTCTTTGTTTCTCTCCGAGTAATCTGCCTGCCATGGCACCATCTGGCTGAGCAGACCCTGAACCGTGGTGCTTCATATAAGCATGCGGCCATCACGGCCTCCTTGTGGCTGGCGGCAGAGCACAGGAAAATAAACTGCGTGCTTCTGCCGTTTCCACTCAGGCGAGAAAAAACAACACAGAACACTTCAAGGTAATTAGCACCTGCTGTGGCTAATTATATGTTTAGTGTAATTACAATTATATTGACTGCAAACAAGGTTTTTGTTCATGTTTCTGATATTTTGATATTTGTGAACCTTTGGCCTTTTCATGGGAACAAATATGGCAGTGAAAGTCAGGAACGTGAAAATCAAGTGGCAGTTAGCTTGCTGGGCAGACACTGGCAAATAACATCCATCACGTACGACATTTAAGATCAATGATGTGGAATGGTGAGCCCAAAAGTCCCTGTTCAGGTCACCGCTGTGTCTCGGGGACTGTAATATTAACCGATCATTTCACATTTGCAAATATAAATAAGTGCACTTTAAGCAAAAAACAAAAACCCACCTGACCATACGCACTCAGCAGACACTTTATTTGGTAGTACAGCTTTTAACAGCAAGACCCCCTTTTGTCTCCAAAACCACTTCAAGGGTTGACAAGTTTCTACATCTATTTTAGACCAGAGGGGGACTGGTGGGTTATGAATCTATTCCAGTATGTGGAAGGTTGTGGGCTAGTGCCAATGAAGTCCTCGTATCAATGTTTGGTTCTTGAGCTGAGACATTAACCCCAGCTGTTCTGGGAGTGCTGCCCAACCCCGCCCTCTAACCCCAAGCTTTCCTCATCTGTATGTCGTTTTGGACAGAAGTGTCTACTAAATAAATAAATGTAAATATACTGAGCTATTATTTTTGTAATTGTGGCCTTACTGTTAACTTTAATGAATCTGATCATTTTCCCCTGATCTATCTCATTAACAAACTCCCAAGAGGGTGGCTGTTTCTGACATGCTGGAAGCAGTTTGTCCAATACCACAAATCACAGCATGTTGAAAATCTTTAAAATCACTTAGATAAGGCATCTTAGCTATCCTAATGCTTAGCCGCACAATAAGCGAAGCTCTCGAACATGTACATATTCAGGCACAGCAACATGATTTGCTGTTTGTAGGAGCAGGCTGTTTGTGTCAACAAGCAGCTGTACCTAAAAACATGGCCACTGAATCTAAAAGTATTGTGACTGTGGGAAATGGGCTTTAACCAACCATATAACACTGGAATCAGCAGCAGGACATGTAACCTAGCAACCTGTAGACACGGTTACCTCCAACAGCTTGCCCTATAGATAGCTTGTGTCCTCAAACTTTCTGCCATGTACTACCTTCAACCAGGATCTGTGCCTTAGAGCCAAAACCAGCCAGATACATAAGCTCTGTGTCTGTGTGTCCTCACAGTGTGAAAAACACAAAAACACAGTCCAGCTAACTCTCTTGAAAAGCTTAGAGACCTCCTATATGGCCTCCGTATGAAGGGAGGGATATATAGAAAAAATGGATGAAAAAAATGCTAAAATGGGTCTACAGCACCCCTATACGTATGGTTCAGCGTCATATCTAATCTGGAAGCACTGCTGGTTTCACTTTCTAAGATACCAACATGAGCGACAGAAACCAAATCTTAACTCCCACATGGTCAGATGCTGCTTAGAACCCAGCCATGTCTATCTGACAGAGACACAAGCATACACACTGTTTCTGTGCTAAACAACCGCTTTTCAACCACAGACATGTAAAAGTGGTTCCTGAGGTCTGTAACAACAACTGAAATAAAGTCATGGGGTAACACTGCAGGCCGTTGAGTGTACGACTTGAATCCCATATGAGAGACACATATATATGCCTGTAATTTATTAGGGATTGACAAATTGTTTATGTGGCAAATCTGAAAGGAAATGTAGTAAGGAACAGTAATGGTATGAATCCCGGAGGTTCTTAATTTTGGTCGACCTATGCCCATAGGGCTTGATTAATTGTTTAATTAATGTTAATTATTCCAAGGTGAAGTTAATAGCCGGCATCTGTTTAAAGGCACCTCGGCTGGCCCATGCAGCATTTTACCAGGCTTTCACATTTAATCCTGTACTGCATGTGAACATCTAATCAGTAAAAACATCATGCTTCTTCTGCCACACTCTCGAAAAGTGCCTTGCTCTACCGGTGTGAGATTTCCTTTCAAATAGAACACAGGCCTACTGAGAGACTTTAAGTGTTTTATAAGGCACATTAGTCTAAAAGATCATCATCTTTGGAGTAAGATATTATTCTCTTTAACGAAATCCTAAAATAAAACTGTTTTATCAGTATGTTCAGTGATATGTACATTAGGCCTGTTTTTAGTGACATACTCTTTCAGCATCCTGCATATCCTGCCGAGTATGCATTTTAAATTGGCCGCAGGACCGTAGGAGCTACTATAAACAGGGAACGTTACAGGAACGTTACAGGAATGTTAAGAACATAACGAGAACGTTATTGGACGCTGCGGGAACGTTCCCTGTTCAGCGGTTAGGGAATCTATGAGGAGCCAGCTGGAAACCGAGCTGAGTCGGGCTGTTTGTCCCGGTCGTGCCGGGTTTTCTGCTCACACCGACAGAGACCGACCTTGACTTGACCACACATGGTCCAGCTTACAGGCTCTGTTACACAGTACACCCCAGCCACCTATCTTCCATACTGCTTATCCAGAGCAGGGTCGCGATGAGACAGTATACATCCTCCCAGCAATCTGAATATCCACATTGGAGCACTCAGAATATCTCTTCTGTTTAATGTTCGCTTTTCCTTTTGTAAATGACTTGGAAAAGCTATTTCATAATAACGTTTTGTTGAAACATTAACTATACCATATTATTAACAATTAAAGCGACCTGGTCGCTGAAGTAGATACATTAGATTTCACAGAGACAGATATTCTTAAATAACAATTAATATATCCGAAAAGATAACTTTTACCAGAAAGTATGGGACTAGCCACGGTGGATCAGAGTCCTCGTCAACCAACTTTGTGATCTGGAAATGACCTCCCATTAAATGAACTAGTATTATCATACAGACAACTGCCACAACAAATAATCATTATTATTATTATTATTATTATAATAAGCGGTTCCATTCCGAAAACGTCTGCCTTGTTTCTATTTTATGTTTCAGCTGGCTGAATACTTTGTTATCAGCTGTAACCCGATGTGACATTGTGACACACGTCTTAAACCCCAAGGGCACACTCCTCATCCCTCGTTGTCATCACGGCTAATCTGAAGGCTCCTGGTGAGAGACAAGAAGGACAAGAAGGACAAGAAGGGACACACTTCCACCTTATTCAGCTCCTGCCTGGATCTCACGACACGGCTGCCCTTGGCTTTCTTCACCGTGGTCTGAGAGACCTGCAGGGTGCATCGTTCCCCTTCTTAGTGACGGCAGCTCCGGCGATGGAGAGCAGGACCGCGTGTGTTAAAAACCCCAGAGATGAGCCCCTGCATCCCGACGAGGACGGAGATCGCACGGCATCTGGTTTTGACGAGACGTCATCCGCGGCCCTTCACCGATCGACGTGATCTTTTTCCTGAATGAGCCTCTCTGTTATTCCTACGGTTCGTCATTATTTCCGTGTTTCGAGGCGGCGACGCCGCGTCTGCTGCGGCACACACGGGATGAGCATCAGTCGTACGCCGCGGTACCCATACCACCCCGGTTAGGGTAAACCGAGCCGCCCCATAAGGCAAGATGCCCCCCTTCTTACCCTCGGCACAGACGTGAGAGAGCACGGTTCAGACGGTTCAGACTCACCGTCAGGAGTCAGCACAGGTCGCTGCTGCCCTGCGGGACCACGGAGACAAGGCTGCTTTCTGAGCTGCAGCCCCGGAGTGGACGGACGGACGGACGGAGGGACGGACGGACGGAGGGACGGAGGGAGAGGAATTTTCCAAGTTATTTAAAGGGAAAATACCCGAGCTTAATGATTCAACGACGGCCGTAGTGGAATTACTTCGGCTGAACTCCGGGTTTTGACGGCACACTACACACACTAAAGGTGACCAAAACACACGACAGGGTTTTCACAATCTGCTGCGTGCAGAATGACGTCTTCTGCAGAGTTAACGTACAGTTCCATCACTGTGGAAAACACAGAATAAAGAATTAATGCACAAACATTGACGGAGCCCTGGATACTTACCGCCCTATAATTCGTGAAGTCTTCGCTAAGCGGGGAGCTCACGGATGACGACGATCCGCTCGAATCAACTGGACAGCACAATTTTCATCACACGTCACTGGGGGTACAGAGCAAAAGTTATTGAAGTGAACATATGGATTATGGAAATACAATAAATGCGATAAAATATCCAGCGATACCTTCTAAATTTACGGCACACAGGACGACGGGTGTACTGTACATCAGATCACGGCCAAAGCGATATACGAGGGCCGGTAGACGTACTGGACTACTGTAGATGAGGGTCAATGAAATACAATAGTTTATTTTAACACACCGAAGAAAACTGCATAAATTAATGTATTAATACATGGAAGTAAAATCTAAACACGAATTACGTTTCAGAATTAGATGATTCCTTTGTGCTTTTGCGACTTACAGCTCTTAAAAAATTAGTGTAACTAATTGTTACGTGTGATGATTCAGTGCACGAACCAGAACCACATAAAAAGTCCTAAAAAGAATTTCAGCATTGCCGCACTGCCCTCTAATTAACTCAGAATTTAGGTACGCTTGCCCTTTAATTCGACTCACCCGCTCCCCCTCCCACGTCGCCCGAGTGATCTTACCTGGCGGTCGCTGTTTGATGACGTCACCTGCGGTTCGGTCTGTGTTTACGATGGCGGCGGTTTGGTAGCTAAAGGAGTACTCGTGCTCCGCTCGATATAGGGATCTCGTCCGACGTTGTATCATAGTTGATAGAAAGATACCCTCACCGTTCACGCAATGACGAACAGAACGGCATACTTTTACGACCCGGATGTTGGGAACTTTCATTATGGTAAGCCGGAGGTAACAGCTACGGATAGCCAGAGGCCAGGCTGGCTAATGTAAGGAGTCGGGATGGGGATCAGATGTGATCCTGACCCAAAAACACAGAGGTGTTACCCTTTCTGACTTCACCCGGCGAGCCTCTCTCACTCCCAGCGGTGCCCGGTGTCGGCGGCCAGCTAGCTAAGCTAACCATGGGGTCCCTTCTAGTTAGCGCCCACCAGCTGTGTTGTGCTTTGTCTTGTTTGCAGGTGTTACCTGTGTGTATCACTGATTCTCCTTTAAACACGCAAGTGTGTGTCATTGTTCGAGTTGTTTTTTGAATAAACAAGTTGGCTGGTCGAATAGCAGACTTCAGAATGACCCACGGTGGGTATTTCACTGTAAAATCATGTTTATGATCATCCTGCTTTGTCGTAATGATACAGCATATTAAGCTGTTACCGACTTGGGCTCGGGTGGTAAATGAAAGTGTCCAGAATCTGAGGTGACCCGGCACAGCAGAATCCACCTGCCCTTGCTCCCATTTCTGACTCTGCACCCTTGACTTCCCTTATATATGATGCTGGGGTTAATATAGAGGCGGCTTTATCCGCTGCAGCTACAGAGTCAAGTGGAGGAATTAGGCTGAACTGAGACATTGTCCAATTCATCCTTCAGTAAAGTAACTGAGGGTCTCAGCTTGTTGTGTCATTTCTTAAAATGCCAGTAACGCGAAACGATCTCCTGACGTTGTATTTGCCTTTATTGAAAAACCTGACCTCTTTTTTTCCCCTCTTTCTTGTGTGTTTACTGGCTGTGCTGATACTGCATACCTTTCTGTCTGTAGCACTGAGCTGTGTTATAATCTTTTGACCGTTTTCCTTCCAAGGTGCGGGGCATCCCATGAAACCTCATCGTCTGTCTCTTACGCACAGCCTCGTTCTGCATTATGGCCTTTACAAGAAGATGATGGTATGACCTTACTCTTCTCACACATAAAGGATCCAGCCTTTTATTGAATTGGTTGTTTCATTTTGAAATCAAACAATGCTACTTTCTTTGGCTTTAATTTGTATTTGTTTTTACTTCTTTTGGGTTTTTAGGCAGTGCTGATTTCAGATCAGACCCTTTTAGCTTTGAGAACGCTACATCATGCTGATTTATGATCAGATTTGCATGCTGTCTTTGTGTAATGCTGGACTATACCCTGCCTCTGCTGTATCTGATTGTCAGGTGTTCAAGCCATACAAGGCCTCCCAGCATGACATGTGTCGCTTTCACTCGGAGGATTACATCGACTTCTTGCAGAAGGTTAGCCCCAACAACATGCAGGGCTTCACCAAGAGCCTCAACACCTTCAACGTGGGAGACGACTGGTAGGTGCCACTGCTGACTTTGCACTCCCAGTGTCTCTCTTTGATGACATCACTCATTCAGGGGAACTCTTACTTGCATGGTTCCTTAATTGTGTGAACTGTGGATGGTGAAATTTGGTCCTCTGCCTTTTTTTTTTTTTTTTTTTTTAAATAATCATGTTAGGATATCAGGCCTTGTGGTCATACTCTGGTTGATCCTGGTTTGCTGCAGAACGAGTTGGTGAGGGTTATGGTATTTGTTCTCTCCCAGCCCGGTGTTTCCGGGCCTGTTTGAGTTCTGTTCCAGGTACACAGGAGCATCACTGCAGGGAGCAACTCAGCTAAACCACAAGGTGTGTCAGCTGCTGTACACATGCACGCACACACAGTGACCCACTTCCACGTGTGCGCCGTGCACACATTACACTCAAACACACAGCAGCACCACTAGCGGCCTGCGTAGCTACGTGTGTTTCTTTAAAGGGGACATGCAGTCTCTGAAAAACGTGATCTAATCTGACACGGGGTATTGAACCGTGAAGCCTACTGTACGATTTTGATTTCTTTCCACAGTCTGCTTGCTGGAGACGATGCTGAGGACGTGGGAGGTTGCATTTAAATGTACATGCATGAGCTGAATTACTGTTGAGCGATTGCAGTTTGGAGTTTTTTTGACGTGCACCTTTGGGGCGACCGCTGTTAGACACCCTGAAAGCAGCAGGAATGTAGTTATGCTGTTGCATGTAATCCCTAACAGTCAGGACACAGAGCAATTCCATGGGATTGTGGAATGTGAGCCAACTGGCTCTCCTAATGATTTTTTTTTTTTTTTTGCTAGATATGTGATATCGCCATCAACTGGGCTGGAGGACTACACCATGCCAAAAAATTTGAGGTACTGAAGCAGCTGTAATGCAAATGACTCTGAACCCAAATCCGGTGTTTTTTGGGCTAATGTGCAGCTGCCATTATTTCACTCGGTTCATTATTGTTCCTTACAATAGTGCCTCTTGTGCACGCAGGCCTCTGGGTTTTGCTACGTCAATGACATTGTCATCAGCATCCTGGAGCTGTTAAAGTGAGTCCACCTCAATTCTCTGGAGCCCGAGTCGTAACTTTTAAGAGGCCAGAGCCGTGCCAATTGGCTGCTTGGTTGATGGTGTGAAGCCAAGGTGTATCACACGCTGTGTCAGTGTGTCTCTGTTACTACAAGACAAGCAGTGCTGTAGTGGATGAAATATGAGCTGGTTCTGTGCCCTTCCACCCACCATTATCACCTTTGGCCTGGCGCAATCTCATAAATTTACCCATGTGTGGGCGCTGGGGGTGACCTTCAGTTGGGAAAAAGTTGTGGCTTGCGTGACACGTCTCAACAGCTTTTGGTATCTCTCAGATGGAATGATGCCCGCTGGTACGACCGGGCACCGTTTCTGCATGCCAGCTTACTGTCCTGTGCAGCCTGATGGGTAACGAGTTGGGTCAGCCTTATTGACCCAGGTTAGCACACAGCAGTGTTGTGAGAACAAGGAAGCTTTATTAATATGACAGGAATATCTGATTTACGGAGGACAGGCGTGGTCATTTCCTGTTTTAATACCATGTGTGGTGTAGACTCATTGAAGATGGGCATTCAGGTCCAGATTCACTTTGTGAGCTGAATAAGTGACACTGCGGAAAGTGGGCGGATGCACTGCAGTGTTTAGTCATGTTTACCCTGCTGAGGAGCACTGTGGTTAAGGTGGGTGTGCTCTCTACGTGGCTCTACCGTCCTTGCCCAGGTACCACCCTCGCGTGCTGTATATTGATATCGACATTCACCACGGTGACGGTGTTCAGGAAGCTTTCTACCTGACCGATCGCGTCATGACAGTGTCCTTCCACAAGTACGGGAACTACTTTTTCCCGGGAACAGGTGAGACCTCATGGGAGGGGATTGGAAGGAGGGGCCGGTGGAGCGGTCACATGGTCACTGATGGCACGTGCTTTTTGCAGGGGACATGTACGAGGTGGGGGCAGAAAGCGGCCGCTACTACTGCCTGAATGTCCCTCTCCGTGATGGCATCGATGACCAGAGTGAGTTTGCCATTGGGTACTGGGTCAGGGTGGGGTCTCGCAGGTCATCTTCCTGTGGCCTAGCCCCCCTTCTACTCCATCTCCAGAAAAGATCAGCTGGGTTAAATCCGGCAGACCTGTAGAGGAACAAAGGTCCTAATGTTGACTCTCATTGAGATCCTTGTTTTTTAAAGCTCATGACAGTAAGTGAGAGTAGCTCTGCGCAATTGTTACAGGCGGGTTTATCTATACCACACATGCCTATCAGGGACTCTGTGGGTTGTGTATTTCTTCTGTACATTTGGCATCGGGAGGACACTCCATATGGAACTTCCCACATGACTCAAAGAAGGGCAGTGTCCTTAAACTGTGACAGTGCAGCAGATGTTCCTGTCTCTGTCTGCAGGCTACAGACAGCTGTTCCAGCCTGTGATCAAGCAGGTGGTGGATTTCTATCAGCCCACTTGTATTGTGCTGCAGGTGAGGCTGGTGTGGTGGCCATGCTGGGAAGGGTGCTGTGAAAATTTCAACTGGTCTCTGTTGGACTTTGACACTTGTCTTGCAGTGTGGCGCCGACTCTTTAGGATGTGACAGGCTTGGCTGCTTTAACCTGAGCATAAGGGGTCATGGGTAAGTCTCCTCAATGGGTGGGATCACATGGTTATACTGCCACCTTCTGGACATGATATCAAATATCAGTTTTGTGAGAAGGCAGGCCCAGCTGAGATACTTGGTAAAAGTTGGTATAATCTAAAACAACACTGGGCTTATTCCTGGAACCAAATCATGAACAAACCTCTTGATGGTGGATTTTGAGGTGATTGCAGTTGGAGATCAGGTCAAAGCAGATGGTTTTGGGAGCAAAATGACAGACGTGGCTTTGGATCAGGAACCCAGCAATTGGGTCCACAGCTGGTTCTATAAAGTGTGTGTCTTTTAGGTGCCTAGTCAGTCTGGCCTTTCCAATTAGTGTCTCACGTTAACCGCCTTATGGAGGTTTCATGGAACAGGGTATCATGGGAATAGAGTACACCATGTCATGTGACTTCTTTGGCTGCAGGGAATGTGTGGAGTTTGTCAAGAGCTTCAGGATCCCTCTGCTGGTGCTGGGAGGCGGTGGATATACGGTCCGCAACGTGGCGCGGTGCTGGTGGGTGTGTCTTGGGGGGCCAGGCTTGAGTAGTAGTCATGAGCTCATTTAGGTCATTAATGCCAACGCTAAGGGCAGTGAGTCTGTGTAGCTCATGATGTACTAATCAGAATTTGCCAGACAGGCATATCTTACCCTGTTACCACTTTTAGTGTGTTTGAATAGGAAACATGGCAGCATTAGGTAGTCACGCTGACCCCAGGTAACATGTTGCTTCATTTCAGGACTTACGAGACCTCCCTCCTGGTGGAGGAGTCCATCAGTGATGAGCTCCCATACAGTGGTAAGAGTCTGGGTGTGGGGCAGCACGTGTTTATAGCGCCTGGGGGGGGGGGGGCCAATGCAGGTGCTCCCTGTTTCATCCGTCTTTAGAAGTGCTTTTTGCTGCCTTGGCCAGCAGGTTCATACCCAAGTAAGATGGCTGTTATTACTAGTTATTGCGTATCATTTTCAGAAAGATGTTACTTTTGGCTTCCCCAGAGCTATCTTGTGGGCTCTCTTCAGGTTTCCCACTCTCTCATTTGGGTCTGTCTCTCACTTGTTTGTTCCAGAGTACTTTGAGTACTTTGCCCCAGACTTCACACTTCACCCAGATGTCAGCACCAGAATAGAGAATCAGAACTCCAGACAGGTCAGCTGGTAGCCTGGGCTCTGCTCGCTTCTCCCTGGAGGCTGGCTCCCTTTGACCCCCCCACCCCCGCCCTGTCATGCAGTACCTGGAGCAAATTCGACAGACGGTGTTTGAGAACTTGAAGATGCTGAACCATGCACCGAGCGTTCAGATCCACGATGTGCCGTCAGACCTGCTGAGCTATGAGCGGTCGGATGAGGCGGACCCTGACGAGCGAGGCTCTGAGGACAACTACTCCAGGTTTGGACCCTAGCTTCCTTAAACCTATGTGGTACTGCTGTTAAAAAACAGATTATAACCCCTTTTACTGAATATTTAACAGGCCCGAGGCAGCCAATGAATTCTACGATGGCGACCATGACAATGACAAGGAAAGCGATGTGGAAATCTGACTCAAACTTTGGGGGGGTAGAAGAATGTTTCCTGCCACCCTTGCCTCCCACATCGAATCATGAAGGCTACACTTCCTAAAGCCATAATCGATGCTAGAGGATGACCAGCTTCCTCAGTGATGACGTCCATTCTGCTCGTTTACTTAACACCTTTTTACTAGAGCCAGGTGCTGGGGGTGGTTGTCCCTCTTTTGGTCTTGCATTGTTTTAACTAGACAGCTGAGCACTTCATTGTTGGCTGGTCTAGTGTTGTGACTACAGGTCTGTATAACTAGGGGACAGTAAATGGTGTGATTGTAGGGTCAGCTAGTGTTATGTTGGGGGGGGGGGGAGAGATGAAGACTGGCTGCCACAGAGTGTGACCTTTCTTTTAGTACCTGAATCTTTGTTTTGATAAATTTTAATACAAATAAGTCAACAGGCTGGCTCATATTTCATACAAATAGGGGGGTAGAAGTTAATCCTCAGACTTAGATGCAAGCCCTCAATTACCATATTATAGTGGCAGAGAAGCTGAGAATTTTATGTTCCAAAATCCATCCAAAAACATCTACCAGAGCTCAGACTTTAAGCCTAGCATGGCCCACCTGGGCATACAGTGGTCAAATGCTTAGCGAGCTCACAGGGGAGATGTAAACACCAATTTTGCATACACTACACACAGACAAAAGCTTTCCAGCATCCCCCCCCACAAGCAAAACAGGTTTTCAATCACCTTGCATTGAATTTGACAATTTAAAACAATTGACTGCTCCTAGGTTATCTATCTTGGTTGAAACTGCAGTTGGTCAGACGAGACTGTCCTGACTCTACCTCATAGCTAAAGCAGACTTCACATCTTTAATGACTAATGCTGACTTCATGCTATACTGCAAATATATGACAGGGTCCTCAGTTGTGCAGCTTAGGATTCTTTGCCCACACGCTGAAGGTCACCAGCTCAGTGCAATTTCCCCACATGAAAAGTACAACTATGCTAAATAGATGGAAATAAAAAACATTAAGCATCAGGAGTAATACAGCACAACTGCTACACTAAAAGTAGATACTGAAATCATCCTTGGGGGGAGCTGTGGTTCAGCTAATGTGCCACTATTTCAATGGCAACTAGTACTCACTCCCAGCCAGTGTTTGCACAGTTCAGAGTCAGTAGCACCAAGCTCACACAGTAAAGTATTCAAACAGTGCCCCCCAGAGGTCAGATGGTGCACAGCTAAGAAGGAAGGGCAGCAGGCCAGGCCCTGTAGACAGTAAATCTTTATTAACTCAGACACTCAATTTTCACAACATACACAATCAGAATCGAGTCCAGCATTCTATGGGACAAGAACACAGTATGAAGGCAAAGCATGCCAGGATTTCTAATAAGTTAAAAAGCAATTAGTTGACAATTCACACAATGACACTGAACAGACAGCAGATGGCAGGACAACCCAGAATAAGAGCACACAGTATGAGGTGGGGGGCAGGTAAGGTCTAGAGGACTGCCTGTAACCCAAAGCCAAAAGTAAAGTGCATCCGACTAACAGTGGGGAGATTGGTTGTGTGAATAGTGACTTAGGGTTACAGCTCTTCACTTTCATACAGAGGAGCCGTCTGCCAGGGGGCGCCATCTACACTCAGTGACGACAGCTGGTTTATCACAGGGCGTACTTTCACATGCTGGCCTGCAGGGGCCACCTTGTTCACACGAGCTGTACAAGAAAAACAGGGGAGGGGGCAACAAAGTCTCATCAGCAAAATGATGCTACTTGGTCTTAGAGCTGGAATTCCTCAGTCCTCTGAATGAACATTACCCTTTTCTATCCAGTAGAGAGCTCCAGATTTAACCCAGGAGCAACTACACTTGGGCCCCCCCACAGTGGGATGAGCCTAGATCTGGTTACAGGCCACACATGCACCCTGAAGAGCCTTTCCCTTTGCCCAGTGTCTAAATTTTACATCACAGCTGTGGCATCACATCACAATACTTGGGCTGAGGGTCCAGTGGCAACCTGTGCTAGAAATGCATGCAGCCCAACTTAGGTAACTACACAGCTGAGCAAAATGCTCTCAGAACCACATTCATGGGGGGGGGGGGGGGGGGGGGGGGGTAGGAAGGAGAGACACAAAAAGGCATGGACAAAGGGAGAGAGAAAGAGAAAACAGTGAGGCAGGTGGAGAAGGGCAGAGGAGAGTGAGGCGTTTGCCCGGGGAGCACGTGTGGGGGTTCTTGAAACCGTGGTGATGCAGCCATCTTCACAAGTGATACGACAGACCAGAACCGAGAAAAAGAACCCATTTATTAAGACAGAGAGCCATGTCTGTATGTAGTGTACCCCCTGCCATTAGTAGCCTGACACGTCTATAGAAATCTTGGTGCTGAGTGTGTGAGGCTTTCTGCCGCCAAGCCGCGCTTGTCGGTGGTGAAGAACCGCAGCCAAACGTGCTCCCCACCCCGGACGAGGTTGTGACACGGAGAGAGAGCACAGCAACTTACTGCAGCCAATCCTCCACCACAGGTCTGTACAATGCGTCGTTTCTGTTGGAATCACCCACACTGTCAGATACAGCTGAGCTGTGACCCCCCAAAAGAAGCCCAACAGAACTTCTTCGGGTGTACAGACAGACATCCTGTCCCAATTCTCTAAAGCACACAGACTAAAGATGCAAGGAATTATTCCACAAACTTTTTTACAAAACCGACTAAGACACTGCATTATACTGTAGATCTTAGTGTAATAGTCATCACTGAAGACAGACTCTTCGGAACTGAAAGGAACTGGGACCAAGCCCTCTGACTGGTCAAATTCTCGTGGCAGGATGTGACTTCCACCCTATGATAGTGAGCTGATCGCACAGCTGTTTAAGTCTAGCTGAGCAGAGGGGAGCCTAGCTTAGAGCGGTGTCTCTCTTTGCGTGGCACGAGGATGATTTGGGGGAGGGGGGGGGGGGGGGAGGACCCACAAACCTTCAGCATGGTCACATGAGTGGAGTGTAATGCCGCCAGTGCTTTTCTCCCCGGGAAGTCCTGGACAGAGTAACCCGCCACAGACACACATATACACGCACGCACGCACACACGTGTACAAACATACACACACAGAATAATGGGTGACTCCTGCTCTCACTTCCCAGCACTTAAGCTACTCCTCAAGCCTGTCCTGACGATCTAATCACCCACCAACAGCGGTCCCACCTTACCACACGGTGCACCCAAGGGATTCAAATGAGACCAATAACAAGCCAGGGCACAGAAACCCCGGCCAGGACCGCCAACGGGAATGGGAGGCAGCCAACAGTCGTCTGCGCTTTCGCGCTCTAACGTCAGCGTGCGGAGAAATGTTTCGTTTCAGAGAAGAAAGGGTGCATCTTAAAGCATCTGAATGCGTATTTTAATTTGGGGCGGGTGACGGTTGCACTTTGCATAGCGAGCTTCCAGTCCCGGCTCTGCTTCCACTTACAAGGGCCTTGCCCCCGGGGACCTGGGGAACGGGTCGATTCACATCAGGAGCGGAGTCCCGCCAAGGGCCTCACACATATGCAACCCATCAGTCTTTCATTTGTCCAGGAACCGTTTCCTTCTCCCTAAATTTCTCATTACTGGCTGACCACTAGACATATGCACGCGGTCAGGGCCCCGTGGTAAGGTAAACTCATTAAGGTAAGCTCGTTAAAACAGGAACTCCACAGAAACAACACACAGAGCCCAAACTAAAACTCAAACCACACAGTCGCTTAACTCCATGCTGTCCTGTCACAGAAGACAAGTCTGTTTGACCCTTCAATTTTTCCTTCATTCCAAAGGCGGCTGGACCATCAGTAACCCGCTAGACTGATAAGACACAATTCCTGAATGATGACCTTGAAGCCCTGCAAAATTCTGACCTTTAATGCAGGATGTGAGGTAAATCGACTCACCCGGGGTGAATACTCTCCACAGACACCCTGAAAAGAGAAGAGAAGATTTAAACCTCCATGAAGCAGTGCAGGCAGCATGACAAGGGAGGGCAGGACACAGATCAAAGATCACAAATCAAACTAGGCAAGGGTTAACGTGTGCTGAGCCGGGCGGCCTGCTGTAAGTGACTGTAATTCAGAACAGAGGGGGGCCATGCTGTCAGGGTGCGACATAGGAAAGCAGAGGCTACATCAGTCAACATCTCGGGGCCTTTTCTTTGCATTATTAAGTTCAATTAAGCTCAATTTTATAAAGTGTGCAATTTTAAAAAGGGTTATGAACAGATGGGGTTATAAACCATTTCAGAGAATGATGAATACAGCCTCACCTTTTCTCCCTTGGGTCCTGGCTCTCCCTAGAACACAGAACATACATACCAATTTGACTGAGGAGAACTCGAAGAGCTGACGCGTCTAGCAAGACTGACGCAAACACAGGAGCAGGACAGCTACTCACCGGCATCCCTTTGGGACCTCGGGGACCCTTTGAAACAACGAGGCAAAGAAATGTGTGACTGAAAAGGCTCATAGTCATTACTCAACAAATAGACCCGTGCTAAACTTTCATTCCTGCTCCCACAGCAATGACTGTATTTTAATCCAAATTACAAGGAACATTATAAAAACTCTTTTCATATTTAGCTTGCTATTAATTTTGAGACAAACTGAACTTTATCTGCATCTGGAATGGCTGGTTCACATTTTGATGTTCAGTACACATGTAAAAATAAGATTTAACCTCTAGGCAAGTTATAATTGCCTCGTTCCTCAATTTAAGTTTTCTTAAGGCATCTCAGAAGTTTAGTTAGGTGGAAAAAAGGGAATGTGACTCATTAAACACACATTAATCTCCGCCAAACAATACTGGAACCACGTCCAAGTCTGCTTCACCCTGGCCTACCCAGCTGCTCATTGCCTAGACTGCCTTGGTGAAAGCTTCTGTATTGGGCATCGGGCCAGTGACATCCAGTCATGTGCTTTAAAGTCACCCAGAGAAGAAAAACACTGTTATAAAACAGGCCCCGGCTGACGACTTACAGCAGTCAAACAAAGAATGCGGTGTTTAGAGAGAGACGCAGAGGCTCTAAAATCGGCAGCCAAACTGATAAAATCCAGACTGCCAGCAAGAGGGAAACTCTCAGAGCAATGGTGTAAGTTCACGCAGGGAGACTGTAAAACAGGACTGAACACAGCCAGATGAAAGTGGAACCTCCCACTGACCAGAGAGCTGATCGAGTCAATTGTAAGGAAAGTCTGTAAGTTTGCCTTCAGAAGTCAGAGAGTGCATGGGGTGGGAATGTGTGCAAGAACGTCACGGGTATCAAAACAGGTCTGCAAAGCAGCATGGTCTCCCATGGCTCTCCCAGCATCCTATAACATGCCTTAAGCTGCAGGAGAAACACAGGACTCTCCTTTCAAAAAGGAGGAGGCCTGGAAGGTTTGACATTTTTTTTTTTGTAAATAAAAAATGAAACGGGTGCCTGTACCCAAAACAAACGAGACATGGAGAGACGTTTTTTTTTTTAGCAGCAAAGAGTGCAAATTCTTAACATCCATGGAAGTAGTGAGATATCCTCAACATGGTGCCATCCACCTGGGACAATCCTCATGGAGCCAAGAGCAGCGCCAAGCTGTCAGGGGCACAGGCAGCTTGGAACGAACGTCCTCACTGGAAGCAACCATGAAATGAAAGATCATCCTGATCTAACCCTGGGTGTGAAGTGGTTACAAACACAAACGTTACGTCTTTCTTACCACATCTCCTTTCGTACCACTTTGTCCCTGCAAAGAAAGTAAAATAAATAACACATTTGGAAGGTTGGATAAATTCAGCAAATGATGAATGATGCCATTTATGCCTCTACCAATAATAAATAATAAACCCACTGTCTGTTAAGTTAATGTTTATCGTCACCATCCATAATAACCTCCCTAACATTCTGTAATAGTGGTAATGGTGTTATTATTACTGAAATTAGAATAATTACCCTAATCACCATCATTGCGACAGCTAGTTACAACTCAGTGACTTAACGACCAAAGCGCTAAATCCCTAAACTGCAGTGTTAATCAGCATTTTTCAGGACTTACTGGTTTTCCGTCTAACCCAATTGGACCCTGGGGGGGGGAAAGGAGGAAATGAGACATCTGCTGGTTCCCCTGTTGTCTCACTTACTGGTAGAATGGATTGAGAAAGGGGCTGGAAGTGTCAGAGTATTACGAATACAGGTGGCACAGGAACACAGACTTAACCAAAACCTCAAGACCACAGTGAGAGTCACATGATCATGGCTGCACCTAGTCACAGGATAAAGGGTAACAGAATGGGAAGGAAAATATGGTACATTATGGATTTAATGCATGGCGTGAATATCTTGGGCGGAGTATGAAATATTCTTTATTTGGTAGCCTGCTTTTGCAGTAACTTTATTTGGATCATCAGGAAACTTACAGGGAATCCTGGAAAACCTCGACTTCCTGGCTGTCCCTGAAGAAGAGGGAGAGAGCACACAGACATCACAGAGCGAACGAAGACATGATGCACTAAACTGGGCAAAAGGTTCAAGGACTGGAAATACGAGCAGATTTCCTGGGCACGCTTGAGATATTGACTCATTAACAGAGATGGAGTGAGAGAGGGAGACAGAGAGCAGAAAATGTCAAGATGAGAGAGAAAGAAATGGCTTGGCATTCAGTGCCAGGGACCTGAATCTATTAAGGGCATAAATACATGAAGAAAAACAAAGAACGATCGTGTTCACTTGCTCAAGACGTTCTCGACTGACACAGGGAACGCTTCTCGGGGCACCAGCAAACCAAGAAGCAGGGTTCCTCTCTCAGGAACCCCCAACTACAGCTTCCGTTGGTGCATGTGCCCTCCTGTGCCACAGCACAGCAGGCCTCCTACGGGCTCCATAGGGTCACAGTTATGGCAGCCCCTGAGACGTTTCCTCCTCACACGTCACCCTGTAACAGGCTGCTGCATCCATCCCAGATATGGGACCTTTTAGCAAAGCCTTATTAAGAAGGGGGCAGGACCACAGAATCACCAACCCGAAAAACAGATGTGTGGAAAGCATGGGTGGGTCCTGGCTGCAGTCACGAGGTAACGGCTGTGCCATGCAGAAAGCGTGCGAAACCCAGCAGAAGAGATCCTGCATGGGTTAATCAGAATTGAATGGCGAGGACGGTGGAAGGGCACTGTCCACATTGTGGGGTGGTAGCCATGATCACCAGGGTATACAGCTTGGCTGACAGTTGACCTGCAGTGAAAAGGGTATTTGATTTTGGAGTGGTGAGCGCTTAGCTGGACGGGACAAAGTCCTGTAAGAAGTATGCAGAAACAGAAGGAGGTGCAGAAGTGACGTCAGTCTAAATAACCCTGGCCGAAACCGTGGAGCCACCGGTCGCTGTCAGAGAGTAACTCAAACAACAGACCCAAATGAGACTCTTAGGTTGGACAGTGGAGCCGTGACTGGATCCCATTCTCCTGGGAAACAGCTATCAATCACAATGATCCAGAAAACAAGTGTGGAACAGGGATAGGAAAAGAACACACTTACAGGGGGTCCCCGTGGGCCGATGATGGACAAGCCTGGCTCTCCTGGTGCCCCCTGAGGACAAACAAGTAATGATGAGAGCTACATGGCAGTAAAGCACATTGACCAACGTCCCCCTGACAAGAGGAACTACTTAAATACACACACCATGGCTAAGAAGAGCACTGTAGGTGCATTTCCTTCAAAGCATTACAACAAAAAAGCAATTACTTCAGTGTGCAATCTGCATTCCATTACTCTTACACTTGACTTGCTTTGGGTCAAATCTTAGCCCTCTGGCAATGACTGGGTGAACACAAATGCTGTGTAGATAGACGGGAGTACTCTGGTACTCTGGAACAGATCCCGTTTATAGGAGCTGGGAGCACTCCAGTACACTGGAACAGGCCCTGTTTATAGGCCCAACTCAAATCTGACAGAACCACTCAAGAGGTCAAGTGCACTGCTGTGTAAACACAGAAAGTTCCCTCGACTGCTCCGTGGTGCAAAGTGGCTGATTTACACAGTGTCAGCCTGTCCGTGAGATTCAAAAGGCCCTCAACAGGACCCCTCTCTAAAATCAACACAGTAGCCAGACGGGCCAATATCGAGTTTCTAACACGCCGAGTCATTAGTCCTGGCCCAGAAACTCTATATCAGTATGCCGTCTTTGGCAGCCTGTGATCCATCAGAACTCAGGTGATACAAACTAGCATACAAAACACAGCTGGGGTGACACTAGCGCCAATGCACTGGCCATGTGTGTAGACCCCCTGCCGGCTTAAGTTCTCGACTTCTGTGGTCTAGAGTCACCCTCACAGTGCACACACTCAGGGCTCCAACAAAGATCTGCAGATGGCCTGACAGGGCGGTCAGAACATGAGCACCAAGGTAGAAAGGAAGACCAACTTCAGAAAGTCAAACCCCTCCCTAAATTATGCAAGTAACAAGAGAAGGTAAGATGATAAAAAAGAAACACTCCCCCAGAACAAACATGGCTGAAAATCCAAGGGTAGGAAAAAGTACAAGATGGGGTTAGCAGATCCCCATTTCCTCCCAGAGAAACCAGACTCTCAGGAGCAGCATGGTCACACTGGAGGAGCTTGTCTAACAGTTCATCCATCACTGCCAGTGGGCTAAATTGCCGGGCTGTGCGGTTCACTGGGCTTTTGGTGAAGACTTAAAAGTGGTCTTGATGGTTCAAGTCAAATTAACCTCTCGGTTCTCATCGTAAATGAAAGCTGTTCACAACTTTCAAGCAATGGGACCTTAAAAAGACCCACCGGATACTCCCTGGGAGAATGCCATCCCTAAACAAGCTACAAGCTTCTGTGCTGGTGGTTGCATTTTGATAGCTTTAACCCATCAGAGGTTCCTCATAACTCCATACGCAGACCATTTGCTGGAATTTTGCTGTAGCCTTAAGATTACTTTACGAGAAACAATCTAATTCGTCTTAATGCATAATGACAGCAATAAACATCCCTCATCTGGTTCAATCCCACTTTTCAGTGGTCCAAGTCATGGACCAAATCATTTGAGAGAGGAAAAAAACAATTGCAATTCCAAGGCAAGTTTAATAGAAGGAAATAGCAAGATATAATTGCTTTCTCTAATGTTAAAACCTGAGTGGTTGGAAAATAAAAAGCCTGATATAACTTATAGCTTGATATCGCAATAAAATCACCCGTTCCAGCCAGACATCTGGCAGTGGAGCAGGAACACAGGCGTCCAGCTATGGCCTGTAAATCAAAACATCACACAGAGCCTCCTAAAGTACTCTTCAGACAAAGAAGCTTATCAAAACATGAGGCTCTGAAAAAGCTTACTTGAGAAGTGTCTGTGTCTGTTTTTGTCTGCAGGTGTGAATTTGCCTGCGATCTACTTGTTTGACGGACAGCCCCGCACCCCCCACCCCATACGGCAGACCAGTTTTGACCCCTATATTCCAGACTTACCTTCTCCCCTGCGACGCCCTTTAACCCCTGGTCAGTCACAGTAGACACAGTCACATGCAAAGCGTGAGGGAGAGAGACACAGAGAGAGGAATGGGGTGAGACCAGGGATGACCAGGGAGACCGTGCATGCTCCAGGGGTGGTAATGTCTGGGAGATCAGCTGATGAGCATGGGCGGGGCATGAGCCGTGGCTTTCATTGAGGAGTGAGGGTCCACCTGGGGGCCAGGTATTGGCCATACTCCCACGCGAAAACCCAAAATCCAGGGTGATCCTCTCACACAACACAGCTAACGAGATATTCTACAGGCAATAAACCAGAAACGTATGACTGTCCAGAAAACTGGGTGGGGCTGGACAAATAAGACCTTCAAGGAGAAGATGAGATTTGATACTAAACAAATGGAATTCAGATGTGTAAAACCTGTAAAAATTTAATTCATTAAAGACAAACACACACACCAAAGCATCAGATAGATTTAACTAAATTCTGGTTCATCATAAAGAGAACCATCTACATATGGTGTTCATAGCTTGCTGGTTAAGATCCTAATGGAACAATCATCCATAGGTTATAAACTCTCATTTATGTTCCAGTGGTAACAAACAAAACATAGGTCACTGTGACAAAATGAGGGTTAGTATTTGTACCATAGTTACTAGGTAAAGTTGCATGTGTAAGAGGAAGCAGGAATGTGCGGATTATGAGTCATGCTATACAGTGACATTACCCAACCTGTCTCATCAGATTCAGTCCGAGTCTCAGAATAAACTGCTGCTGAGTCATACTATAACTCAAGGTCGTAATTACAAGAGTGAGAAATTAGGTTGAGGCAAGACAAGTACCCAACTTAACATGCTGCAGGGCCAAAGGAACACTCTACTGGGCCAACTAGGAGCCAGATCATGAAAAAGAAAAGCGCAATGAGTATGAATATGACTCCACAAACTGTCATGCATACTTTGAAAATATCAAATACTAATGTAGCCTATGCACTTTTTTCCCCAAAAATTTCCCCAAAAGCCTTCCGCTCTGACAAAAGAGATTTTTTAAGTTTTCCTATGGAAATTCTGTTTGAAAAAAAATTGTTGCACTGTATAGATTTACCCTATTTTCTCTTTTGTAACTATTCAGCCTACTTCAGGGTTATAATAAACAGTTGTCAGTTGTCATACGAATGGTTGTCAGTCAATATGAACAGTCTGGCAGTGATGGCCCATGTTATGGCTCCTAAAAGAGCCGGTGATGAGAGTAGAGAGACAGTCCTATCGGCCAATGAGATCCAAGACATGCTGAGGCCAGGGGATTGCACCCCTCACTTCGGTGCACATTCTCAGGTAACTCACCAGTCTTCCAGGTATTCCCATTGATCCTTTGTCCCCCTAATGGTCATCGTAAAGTCAAGAGGAAAGGGGTGAATGAGAGCTCAGAGAGGGCGGCTCCAGGACTAGGGAGATACCCACAGCTTAACTTTACAAACAGCACTCTTTTTCTCGCACTGAGTCAGTTTAACTTAGCCAATTATTGGCACTGATGATGGTGCAGCCAAAGTTGGTAAAGTTAAGCTGACCAGTACCGCAGCTAGTTCAAGCTGATGGTTACACGTACCACTTGCAGACTTATAAGCATCCCTTGCGATTGGTTGAGCACTGTGAATGCAGACATGCTAAGAAGCGTATCAAGTGTACCAAAGACCATACTAGTGCAGAAAGGAGAACAATGTTTGGCAAGACACCAAAGGGGAACCCCAAAACCTTATCTGACCGGTATCCCAATGAGGTGTTTTTTGATGATTAAGTGGAAACCAGGGTTAAACTTTGTTTAATGGACAAAATGCCTTTGAGGACACTCCAAGAAGCACAAAGAACCTCTTCGATGGGACCACTCATTTCCACATGCAAGCGTCAGTGATGAAGGTTCTCCAAGCCAAGACCTCCTCCATTCCTCCAGATACCATGTTGGTGTATTGTGTAATCACCCACTTGTTGGAGGTGCAAGGGCTTAGGCTTTCAGGGTCCATTTCAACAAACATCTCCAGGGACTGCACAAGAACCCTGAGGAAGGCTAGTGATGACAGGTTTTTGAAGGCTCAATCCAAACTGAGCCAGAACAAAATGGGAGGGACACTGGGGGAGGTGGGCAGGAGGTCTCCTGGCAGTGGAATGGGGCTGTGTGAAAATACTGGATGTACCATGAGTCCAGTCAACGCTAGGTTTGTTTACAGAGGCAACCTAGTAACAAGCTGGCAGGCATAAACAGAGATCATTAATATTCTCAGCATGAAATAAAATATGGCAATTAAGCCTCTCGGCACCCCTGAAGCTAGCCTACAAGATAGTGTTTAGCTACTTTGACACCACCATTCAACACGGGTCTCTGGAGATTGGCACTCATGAGCCCTGTCCAAGGTGCTGACTTGCAGTTAACCTCTGCTTAATGTTTCTTTTGAATAGGTAATATAACATTTCCTATAGGTGAGCCTACAGAACGGACCAAGTCAAGGGCCATCACTGCCTATTTTGGCAGCTTCCATCTTGACCAGGAAAGGGAGAATCATAACACTTGCAATCGTACATGACCAATTCCCTGGCTCGCCAAATTCACCAGTGCATGACCTCAGACCACTACACCAGGCAGGGGGTATCCAGACTGAACTGTTGATCTGAAACTCACCTTAGATACAAGTCCCCTAAACCAGTGTCAAAAATGAGGAGGTAGATATAATGTGCCATTTTCAGATGCATTTCTGACAGAACTAAAGATCTCTCTGTATTTCTCAAAAAAGTCTTGTCATTGGTTTTACTGTATCTGTCCCAGAGTCTTTCAGTGACACTCAGATATATGTGTAACTTCAGGAGAACATTCCAGAAGTAAGATCATCCTCCACGGCCACACCCTTTTGCCTGAGTTAGTAACATTAGAATCAACAAATGCACAGACAGGGGGGGGGGGGGGGGGAGTGAAAAAAACAAGGGGGAACAAAGAGGGGGGGGGGAGTGAAAAGAGAAAAAAAAAA
>JAACJT020000002.1:22016975-22029425 GCA_009936485.2 Gymnarchus niloticus
AGCAGACGGAACGGAGCGACGGGAGACGAGCGGCGAGAAGGAGGGCGTACGAAGGGGGGGGGGGGGGGGGGGGGGGGGGGGGGGGGGCTTAGATAGTGACACAAGGCAGCCACGGAAGCTCTGGCTCTTTCTGACGTGAATACAAAAGGTTCTGGCCTTTGCTTCAGTGCAGTGGGCAGCCAAAGAGTACAGCAGCACTGTCAAAACAGCACTTGCTGATGCATTGGTGCTATTACTCTGTTAATGCCATTACCTTGTGGATGAAGAGCGCAGTATCCCCTTCCCCACTTACTTCCTACATCCACCCTGGCATTACAGCTGGCCATGCCAGCCTCGTTGATGGCTGACACCGTGTACCAGCCTGCATCGGCCTTCTCCACATTGTCTATCAGCAGACAAAGCTGACCAGTGTTGTCCTGGTATAGGCTGCAAGGCAGCAAGGTGCCATGTTAGAGTTCCTGCTATAACATGTGCAGCCAGTAGGGGGCACATTGGTTAAGAAATGAGATGGATACAAAACCAGAAGAGATATTTCAAAGTATCATGCTGTTGCTAGATATGGCTATGAAAACTGATCTTTTGTTTAAGGTTTAGCCATGTGCAGTCAATCATTTAGCTTCACACCTCATCCTCTTGGGGTCAAGGCACAGCATCTCCTTGTCCTTCTTCCAGTAGAGCTGGGGGGCTGGAGAGGCTGAAACTTTACACTCTAGTCGCACTGTATCCCCCTCCAGGACACGCAGGTTCCTCACCTTCTGGATAAATGTCGGAGGACATAACACTTCCTGGGCTGGGGAATGCACAGAAGTATGGTTAGAGCCAAGATTGGAGACACCAGGTCTGCTGTGGGACTCCATCCCAAAGCTCCATTTGCCCAGGGTTTGATTATTAAAACTGCACAAGTGAGCAGTTTCTGGCTTGAATGCAGTGAAACTGCACAAGTCTAAAACTTGCTTCAGACTAGATGCAACAGGTATGTTGGAAGGGATCACTGAAACCATAATTTACATTGTTATGCAAGTGGAAAATTCACACCTTTCAGTCCTTCCTACCATATTTAAACTCAAAACAGAATATTGTATTGTCTGTACAGATCCAGTGACATGATTCAGCACATGTCCCACCTACCCACCAGGCTCCCTCACCAATCACATCCAGCTGCAGTGAGAAGCTGCTTTCTCCAGCACGGTTCCTGGCCACACACTGGTAGATGCCAGCGTGGTGCACAGTCACCACCTCAATGATGAATGAGTGCATGCCCTTCTCGCACACCAGCATCTTGTGGTAGTCATCAGGCCGGATGGCCTTCCCATTCAAGTACCAGGTCACATCTGGTGTGGGCAGACCCCCCACCTGGGTGAAACAAGCCGAGCTCAGGCAGTGAACGGAGCAGCCATCTGACAACTCTCCTAGCAAGAGTTGAGGCATACCTTGAAGTCAATCCTGCAGAACCGACCTTCCTCCACAGTAAGGTCCTGGGGTACCTGCAGGAAGCGGGGAGCATAGCACTTCTCCTGGATTGCAGAACCTGTGTTCCCATCAGTTCCAGAGTACTGCTTGCTCCTGCCAGACCCAGAGAACCACCATAAGACTAAAGTTCAAGAACCCAACCACAAACAGATTGGACTTGATTTACATGCTGGGTTCAAAAACAAAAGCACCATGCTGCACAAACATTCCACCTCCAGAACTGGGTGGAGTTTGAGTGAAAGAACAGCCGCTACATCTAACACCATTACAGCATGCCGGGGGGGGGATCTTCTGGTCAATGTCACCCACTCTGGTGTGAGGAATCTGACCTCCCCCATCTGTTTAGCACACTTATGAAACAGGAAACTGGTGAATGATGGATGCTACAGCAGAGCAAGTTCTTGTCTGACACATAAGCTGCAGTTGCTGGGCACCCACCAAATTCCTCCAGTGTGTTTTCCTTCTGGCGATTCTGGCTACGAGAACAATGGGAAACAAAAATTAAGCAAATATGACAAACCAAGAACTTCCTGCTACAGTCAAGGCTGAGGCTACTCAATACCAACAAGTCCAGACAGAGAGAAAACACCCAGAGACGGGGGGGTTGCTTGCTCTCACTGCAGACAGAGCACATGTGTGAGCAAGGGTGCCCAGTGTGGTTCCCATGCCACATTCCAAATGCCACTGCAGCACCAGAACGTCATGCCTGCTATTTCCATCTCCGTTCTTGGAACAGGAACGCAGATTATCTCCCATGACATTACACCACCCCCCACCCCAAAAAAAGTTTCCATCTTAGAATGACAGGAGGAAAAGGATTTTGCAAGCAGGACCAACAAAACTACAACAACCCTCTCTATTAGGTTCTCTGTTCGGGGGGGGAGGGGTATCTTTGGGTAAGCAAATTTCTGCCACAGTTATCACCATGGAGACAACTGCATTTCCCTATGATGATTACTACAGCTTTGTAGTTTCATACCAGTAGCCATTTTCCACTTTGAGCCTTAGTGTTTAAATAAAGCTTAACCCAGGAAGCCATTCCTACCATCCTGAGATAAGCAGGAGGACCATACAAGGGGAGCATAGTCCTACCGGATCGGGCTGCATTTCAGGCTCTTTGTCCAGATCAAAGACAGAGGCGGCGTTGTCAGGACCCAGCAGCCTGCGAGCCATGCGCTCTTCATACGACATTTTCTGCAGAGACATTGGCGAGATGGTAGGTTGACCTACTTAAAGCCACTTTGAAAAGGACAGCCATTGTGCTGTAGGGCAATGACGCAACAGACGCATTCTTCACGGTGGATACCTGGCTGTTCTTCCTGCGGGCCTCCTTGTTGCGTAGCTGCTTCTCAAGGTCTTGGATGAGTGCATCCTTGGAGCCCTGTATCTCCTCATCCGTGGACCGACACACCGGCCGGGGGGCCGTTTTCTTGAGGATGGGCTTGGGGTTGCTGGCAAACCAGAATGCACAGAAGCGAGTTAACCTCCCCTCCTCACCCCACCTGACCAATATGTGTTAATGACACAGGCTAGTCCAGGATTAGCTAATGACTGAACTTAGCCAATTCCAAGTGCTACCAGGAGCTGGAGATGCTAGTGTAGGTTATGAGCTGTTCGACTGCAGGTACCTGTTGGAGGTTTTTCTGTAGCTGGCTGGCAGGGACATAAACTGAGAGGGAGTGGTAGCCTTGTGGAGGGACTGGGATGGGCTCACCGGAGTAGGGGAGTATGCAGGGCAGCCTGCTGGGGAGGATTGAGGCGGGACTGAAAGTGCTTCAGGCTGTGGACTGGATGTCTGTGGGATAGGAGATGGAGAGGAACAGGGCGGGGCAGATGACTGGGAGGGCAAGACGGAGCAGAGGAAGGCCACGGGGGAGGTGCGAGATGGGGGGGCACTGGTCACACGGGGGATTAGTGTGATGCTGGAGCGCATGGGAGCACGGGATGGAGAGGCTGGCACTGAGGAAGAGGATGAAGGGCCAGGGGGGGACACTGGAGAGCTGAGGGTGGAGGACGTGGGGGAGGCCTTGATACTCCCATTGGCCTGTAGGCTCTCGTAGCTGGGGGCCTGGAAGTGCGGCTGTGACTGGATGAAGTGACGTGGGCGCTCGTAGTTAAAGGCACTGGGGGGGTACAGGGTGGGGGAGAAGGTGGGCAGGTCAGCCACACTCATGCTGCCAAGAGCCTGGTGGGGATTGCTGGATGCCTTTGGAGAGTGCGGCTTGTCCCGGGCACCGTCCGCCTCTCTCACACCTTCACTTGGCTGCCGCAGCTCTGAGGACCTAGACCAGGGACAAACAAAGCAGCACAGGAAAGGAACGGGAGCTTCAGCACGGGCCAGAACAGAAGGGGTCCTGCCTTGGCAATAAACCACAGGCGGGTCACTAGAACATTCCACTGGGGAGCCATGTGGAGTTTGGCTATGGTTACTTTTTGGTTCTGTGCCTGCTCAAGCACTTAACCTCATTTTTCGGGGGGTGTTCCACTCGAAGGTCCAGATTCAAGGGATTGTCATTTGTCCACCAGCCCACCTGTGTATCTCCCTCTCTGACCATCCCACTGGTCCACCATTGTCAGCCACTGAACATGCCTACCTACTCCAGTATTGCCTACCTGTAATGCCCCACCCTCTCTATTGTAGGTACTACCCAGTGCCAGCCAGTAAAGGATAAGCTTCCTCCTTGAGTCTGGTTCTTCAAAGATTCTTCCTCACTCTGAGGGTGTTCTTTGTCACTGTCACCCTAGATTTACTCTCTGGGGACCTTGGTCCCAGGGCTCTGTGAAGCACTTTGACAATACGCCTTGTGATAAGTACTATGCAAATAAAACAAATGTTTAACTACCTTAGGTTCTGCCAGCAGGTGCTGTCATCCACAAGGGAGACCAAAAGACTTCTAATGTACACACATGCACACACTTCTGTACTGTTGGCCCTACATAAACCACCAAGTCATTTAGAAACATCACCAAACTAGAAGTACCACCTCAGGCCCAAGACAGACCACATGATCTAAGCAGTCAGCCACAGATGCTGATGGTGAGGAGGATCATGATAAACTGATCCCTAGAAAAGGGTGAATCTAATCCTGTTTTAAGACCATCCCCAACCAGTTACATAAGCTGAGTGGGGGGTGCAGGGCCTGCTGGGTAATCTGAAAGGGTTCAGGACTGACACACTGAGGCCATTGAGGGGGTTGCCTGAACAAGGAGGCAGAGAGCTTGGAGCTTTTCACATCACACCCTTTCAGCTGTTATGTGCCACCCCTGGAATCCACTCAGCTTCCTGCTCAGAGAAATCCCCCTCTTAAATCACATAAGGTCAGATGAACTGATACAGGGAGACCCTGGGTGCATCATATTCTCAGTGCGATCAAACAGTCTTTGAGAAACCATTAAGAGATACCAAAGTCTGACCTTTAATCTGAACAGTTCGGTATTCACAGCCAAGTATCACTTCCAACACCTGATGAATTCAACTGAACAAGCTCCTCGGCTGCCAATCCTTCCACATAGTGCTATGGTAACCAATTCAAACATCATCACACAACAGCTAAATACAAAGATCCGCAATTGAAAGGAGGTCAACGCATGGAACTGAAAATCACCTTGCTGTGCTTGAGACTCCTCAAAAGATAACTGAGGGCTTTGACAGGAGAACTTTCGTAAGACTTCATGACCTTCAGCACAATCACTGGTAGCAACAGGTGTACTGGGCAATACGTGGTTCACGGAGATTTACTGCTGCTAGTGTCAATATAGCCCGGTGTCCCTGGCCAAAAATACCACATCACATCACCGCTGCAAACGGAGCGAAAGGTCTGACAGCGCCTAACCCACGCTGACAACACAGGCACGTCTGGGTGTAACTTCACACGTTACCTCGTCGATAACTCGGGAAAAGCTACGTCCATTACGAGGTCAGGAGCTCGGCGCTTCCCCTTCAAATCACACCTCGGAAAGACACCACCAGCACCGGTATAAAGCGCCTTTTGTCAGGCATGCGTGTCCCATGAGGGCTTTAAATGCTTGTCTGTACCCAAGAACTTGCTGGAAATGCGAGTTCCCAGAACAGGACCATTCACGGTGGGGTGGTAGTTCACACGGCGCGGTTACCATTTAAAATGCAGAGACAGGCCATTTTGGAAGGAATAGGAACCTTAAAACGGTGTCCCGAGGGTAAATCTTACAAGACTCGGGCGTCTGGAGCAATGCATTAAAGACCATAACGCAAAGACAGGGCTTCACTCATACATCCGCACCGCGGCTGGTCCAACCTGGTGGTTATTTAACGGAACGAGAAACCGAACCCGACTTTCTGACCCAAGATAAAAAGCATAACGCGATCCAAACCTTATCCAACTGTTTCTTATCACAAACAAGAAGGAAAATGCCAGAGTAAAACGGCGTTAGTGGGGCAGGAGCAGCCATTAAACAAATCCCAGATTTATAATTCATCCAAAGTATTAAAACACCTAAGGATCATCACGCAGAAAAGTCAGGTAGAATGCCACCAGCGAGGCATTAAGCCCGAGAACAGATGTTACCTTGAACCAACAACCGTCCGGGGAACCGTCTGCAAAGGCAGAGATCAGCAGCTTATTACCCAAAGCACCTCGACTGGGGGGTGCAAGTCCTCTAACTTAATAGCACTGTGGGTTTTAAACGGAGTACTGCGAGGGGCGGAGGGGCTTTCATCGGCCCTTATTGCCGCGCTGGTCTCAAAGTCCGTCCCTCTTGAAAAATGGGGGGGTGCCCAGCTGTGCGCAGAGGTGCTGATTCGATCTCACTGGCCGCTCAAGTTACCGCTGCTCCTTCTCCTAGTATTTAGGTTCTCACATTTATCGTTAACAAAAAGTCAGTAATGCTTATGCACAACCACAGGGATCGTTGAAACTGTAACTAATATTTGATAACCTAATATTATCTAACTGCTCTCTCCAGCGGTTCTAGGGTATGTAAATTAAGAAATCAGAAATCATGTAAAGGCTGAAGTTATAAGGAGCAACTTATCCTCTGAACCAGTGGTATTTAACCTTGGAGCTTGGGCACGCAGATGGATCCCCAAGAGCCTTCAGGTGTAATGGTGCAATCACTTGGAAAATGTACATATTTTAAGCAAATATTACATGAATTGACAAATCTTAAAATGATAGTTGGAATTTGCATGCGTAAGGATCACTAAACCTTAACTTTTCATTTTACTCTATTTTGTAATTTAGTTACAAGCTACCAGTTACAAATACAAGTGTTCAGCTGTTGATATCAGAAAGATAGCACTCCTCGCTGACTTATTACAGGATTTGGAGTAATGTTTTGAAACATGACCACATTTATAACAAATAATATCAGATTTTTGTAAACTAAAGATAGCAGGTCCCTTGTCTGTCACAGGTTAACATTGATATGCAAAGAAACACATTGGGTGGCCTCATGATCCGCAGGGAACCAGGAGATATAGATGGATAGATGGCTGTCTCTTTAAATGAGCAGTACACTTTAACAGACATCAGAAACACTGCTGAACACGTCAGAGACAGTTATCTACTTTACAAGACATTCTGTAGTTCACCCTACCAACATGTGGAGGAGAACAATGATTTAGCATAATTTTGGGCCTTTTACTCTTAATGTTGGTCATTTCTTTGTCTTTAGGCCTCACTGAGACCTGTCATGTGGATTTCCACGAATGAGCTTGGCTGGCTTTCCTTCATATTCATTCATTCTGATTGCAAAACTGTAAGCACATGTGCAGCACATTACATAACATGATTTGACCAATTAAAGAGAGCGGGTGGTCTCAACCAAAAGAAGTGGTGTACACTGAAGTTCTGATTGCCTGCATGCCCAAACTTGGTTTTTACTGCAGTGCACAGGCCCTAGCATCCAGGGCTTTTGGAGAGAAACTCACATGTCTAGTAGAGGAGGGGTCTCCTCCTCAGGGCTCTCTGGCCACTCTGGGGGAGGGATTCCCATGGTGTCCAGCAGAAATGGTGGGAAGTCTTCAGGTTCCAGCCCTGTGGACACCCCTGGTGCCTGCTCCTCAGTAAATACCTCATCCAGGCCTGAAGAGGGCGCCATGGGGCCACATCAGAGCATATCTCTGCTCTTATATCTTCCTGCAGCTCATGGGTGGCAAACTGGATCTTCGGTACAGCCAATGAGCATCACCCACCTGTGTACACCTTCAGGAGAGCACTGCAGGACACACTCCCAAACTGATTGCTTGCTGTGCACTTAAATATCCCAGAATCTTCTGGATAAGCTTCGGTGATGACCAGCGTGCACAGCTCCTCTGTGGTGTGTATGAGAAAGAGCAGGGAGTTAACATCCAATTACACCCAGACTGAGAGTAATGTGAAAGGCTAAGATGAGGTAACCACACGTCTGCCTTTCTGTGAGCAAGGGTGGTACACTTACCAGGGACTGACGCTGAAGTGGCCTCTGAAAAGAGCAGAAGAGAGCTCATTGTGATTATCCGAAAAAACTGCAATGTCACAGTGCAATAGTGCAATAGTGCAGATTTTATTCAGAACAGAACCAGTTCATCCGAACCAAAGCATGTGTAGCTTTATTAAGATATTAAATGTGTGCTGTGGCTTTCAGAAAGGGTATGAATTTTAAAGGCCTCGGAGCATACTGTACCACAATGCTTTAGCCCTTGGGGCATACTGTACCATGCTAGGCCAGGCCTTGAGGTATAACATAATTTGCTACTCCAGCCCTTGGGATGTACTGTACTGTGTTATGCCAGGCTTTGGGGCATACCATACCTTGCTACTCTAAGGTCTCAGTTCAAGACTCTGAGACCTACAAGGTATATCTGACCTCAGGCCTGCTGGACTCACTCTTCCTGAGGATGCGGAAATCCGCTGAGTCTATGATCCGCTTGTCTGCACGGTACCAGATCACTTGCAGGGGTGGTGTCCCATGGATCCGACACTCCAGTACCACCAGCTGGCCCTCAGCTGTACTGATGTCATGAAGGAGCTGAAGAGATGATGCTGGTTCATTATTGTGCATAGAGAGCAGATCCCTCACTTCACTAATTAATGATAGAAGGTCCTCCCTTGATTTATTGTCCTCGGTTACAAACTGCTTATCAGGAAAAGGCCCCAACCCAGAAAGTGCTCATTGATTGTGACTGCGATTAATTAATAAACAGCCCTATTCTGACAAGGTCAAATGTTGACTGTCCTTGCTTGCAGCTGAGCTAAAGACCCAGTGCAATAATAGCTAAGCAGTCCTGACCTCAGTGGGGGGTTCTTCAGTTTTGGGTGCTCAAACGACAGTGGCATCTCAGAAATGCCAGGTCCACACATGCCTTTTCATGACAGTTCTGTTTTTCACCACTAGATGGAGCTGATGAAGCTCGCCATCGAAACGTCAGATTAGAGGAAGCATTACCTTTGTAAACGTTGGGGCTACCCCCCCATTCCCAGAGTAATTCTGGCTGCTGGATGGACTCTGGGTCTGAAAATAAAAACACCAGCAGAAAATGAATTTTAAACTGAGGACGTGAGGTAGAGATTAACCAAACTCCTAGACTTTCATACATTTGTTTTTCTTGAAAGCCCAGAGAACAGAAATACTCGGAGCAACAGCAAGCGATCAAGTGTCACGGTGTTGCTGTCTCAACAGCTTCCCTGCCATGCGATGCATCTTTATGACTCAGAAGCTAAAACTGTTCTCAGAGCAGAGCCTGGCCTGTCTATGCAGAGGGACTGAGATAAACGTGTCCTCTTGTAAACAAGGGTTTTGCATGGAGGGTCAGTCCCCCTTAGCATATCTCTGATGCCCTTTGGTGAGATGATGCAGTGACATTAAGATGTTTTCATTTTCACTGAGACACACACGTCCAAGACATTCATTAGCAGCCAGGTCATGCTGCCTCTTGAGTGAATGAGTTTAAACTGAAAACCTACAAAACTGCTAGCCTTCTGTTTCTCAGAGGAGCTATAAAACCTGGAACTTCAGATGAAGCTGAATCTGTTTGTTATTCAACAGGACACAGAGTTTTTGGAGAGGTCTGGCTTTGTCATGCAACAGACAGTGCCTAAAAATATATATATTAGGTGGAATGTATCATTTTTCTTTGGACCCCTTTCCAAGTTTGTCTCCTAGGCAACAGCTTTAGATTTCAAATGTGTCCGTGTGTAGCAAATGACTAATATGAATCTCTTCACTAAAAATAACGCTTTGCCATCAACATGAGTTTTTAGTGTTGTGAATTTTTAAAATATTGTGTAGCATTGAAGCCTAAAGCTGCGAAACAACATTCCTCTGATTGTCAAAGGACCCACGATAAAGGCCAATAGGTGGCGTTGTGGCTAAGGAATTGGATTTGCATTTTGTTTTGGCTTCAATCTTGCATTTTTCTGATGGTCTCTGATTGTGGGTTAAATCATTGCCAGTGTCTGGTATGAGAACCACTGTCATCACATAAGTTAGTGGGTTTTGAAAACACTGTTGGTAAAATATGAAAGGGGTGAAGATGAACATGTAATGGTTTCAGTTCAGATAGGGCAGGGGCACTCAGTGGGTACCCTCTGTGGGCTGATTTGGAGTGGCTGCACCAGACTGGATTGTTGCTGCTGGAGGATGGAGCTGGTAGATGATTCCCGGGAGCAGGATGAGATGGTCAGGGACACACTAGTGGTCTTCTTTTGGACCCTAAAGAGAATGGCCACGGTCAATGTTCATTGTCATAGGGCTACGATTACCATGAGTGTTGACCGTTTGTGTGTCTTGTGCTGATGTCACTGTAAATGTGCACAGTGCAGGTTTGGAGTGGGAGGTACATAACCCTGATTGGTATGTCAGGTCATTAAGAACATGAAAATGACAACATGCTTGCTGTTAAGATTTCTGAATATAGTCATTTTTTCTGTGTGAATGTGGCATCTTTAGTAGACTTTCAGTAATGTAAAATTTAAATGTGTGGGTTTATACAATGCAATTACAGCCATTAGAACTTGCACTTATCTTTGGAGTGCCCCAAGGCTGCATGCTGGGCCCACTTCTGAATGCTTTCTACACCCGTGACAAAGTACCTAGCCACAGCCACAACATGAAGACCATCATTAAGTTTGCAGACACCCTTGTGGTGGTAGGCTTGAAATGCCATGACGATGAGTCGGTTTACACGGTGGAGGTCAGGAACCTATCACGATGATACTCAGAGAACGGGGAGTCAACACCGTTAAAACCAAGGAGCTCATCATCGACATAGCAAGGAGCTTACTCAAGTCTACGTCAATGGTGACCTGGTGGAGAGGGTTCCCAGTTTCAAATTCCTGGGCAGTCACATCTCAGGGGACCTTTGATGGACAGGCAACTCCACTCCCCTGGCTGAACTTCCTGAGGACACTTACAAAAGCTGATCTTGTCAAGCTGCCACCGGTGCCCTTCTATCACAGCTCTATTGAGAGACTGATGACATACTGCATCTTGGTGTAGTATGCCAGCCTCTGATGACAAAAAGCACCACAGAAAGTCTCCAGCAATGCTTAGAAATCACAGGAACTCGGTTATCTCCTCCACAGGACGACGTACAATACCTGCTGGTGGTGGAGGGCTACCAACATCACAGTGAATCCATCACACCCCTGCTGTTATCTGTTTCCACCAATGCCATCAGCAAAGTGCTACAGGACTACTTAAGAGGCACCTCTAACCTGAGGAACATCTGAGACTGAGGAAACCCCATCCCTCAGTTCATTTTTAATACTATCATTCATCTTTAGTATTGTGACTGTTACTATTGCTGCTGTCACTCTATTACTACTGTTATACTGTCATTGGCATTGCACTGTGGTTCAGAGCATAGAGTTGCTGTGAAATATTGTTCTCTTACCAAACCTGAAAGGCACTATATTGCTTTATACATTTATATTTCTCTCCTTTCATTTTTTACTGTAAATTATGTGTATTAAATTTATTCTACTTAATGTTTATGTTAATTTACTATTTTAGTCAGATTTTTTATGCTCTGTATTTGCTGTATTTCTTCGTTGTATGCTGAATTTTGTTGTACTTGCCTTGTACAATGACAGGAAAGGCATTGTATTCGAGAAGGCTGGTGATCGCATGTGATGTCATAGTCTTGTGAAGTCATTGTGTCATGATGTCATCGTTTTATGATGTCATATTGTCAATCACACTGCTTCACTCACCCTGCCATGTTTCTGTGTCCAGGGGCAAGACTCTCCAATCGGTCTGGATCTCTGATTGTGGGAAGGGTAGAAGAGGAAGATGGGTTATGATATAGCTCATTGTCGCTGTGCCTGGCTTCATAGTAAAATCCCAGCGTTGTATCCTTGGACCTGCTGTGTAGGTTGGTCTTGATGTACTATCGCTGTTAACATAAGAGAACACTCCGGCTTCAGATAAAGATATTTTTATTATGCTTATTTTTATGCATATTTATGCTTATTCATCCAAGAAGCTGGCTGGCAGGAAAAGGGTCGAGTTACAGCTAAACTCTAGGTTAATGCAGTGATACTGAAATGATGTGAAGTGAAATCAAGGTGTGCCCTTTCACCCAGGCATGTGCCAGGCTGAGTGCTGCTCGGTGAGACAGACAGAAACACCACGCCTGCCTGTGAGGGACTGCGGTGAGACAGACAGAAACACCATGCCTGGCTGTGAGGGACTGAGCCCTGTTCTGTCTCCCACGCGTATTACACTGTACACTGCCATTCACAAGGACTTCTCTAATCACTTGTGCTGCAAAACATGTCATGCTGTTCTTTCTAAAATCACTTCAGCTGCATGATGGCTCCCCCCTATCATGACAGAATTAGACCGTTTTTTCTGAACATTCCTCTGGTGTAGCAACCTGACACCCAGAAATGATAAGCATCGAAACAACAACAACAACAACAGTGCAGAAAAAAGGCAGAAAGTCAGAGAGAGAGAGAGAGAGAGAGAGAGAGAGAGAGAGAGAGAGAGAGAGAGAGAGAGAGAGAGAGAGAGAGAGAG
>JAACJT020000002.1:22042066-22054944 GCA_009936485.2 Gymnarchus niloticus
TAACGGGGGCAGTTTGGAGCCACATTAGCCACCTGTGTGTAACGGGGGCAGTTTGGAGCCACATTAGCCACCTGTGTGTAACGGGGGCAGTTTGGAGCCACATTAGCCACCTGTGTCTAATGGGGGCAGTTTGGAGTGAGATTATCCCCGTGTCAATAAAGGGCAGTTTGAAAGGATGGCGACAGCATTTTGGTATTTTACATTACTGATCTGGTTAAACCAGCAGGGTGCAGGTGACATGAAAAATGGGTCATTAGAATAATGGGAAACAAGCGAGTGACATGGTGGTTCAGTAGGTAGCAATGTTGCCTCACACCTCTAAAGCTGGGGGTTTGAATCCTACCTCTGGTCTGTGTGTATCACATGAGTTTTCCCCCCGTAGTATAAAGACGTGCAGTCAAGCTAATTCACATCTCTAAATTGTGTGCATGTGCATGCAGTGATGGACTAGCATCCTGTTCAGGGTTTACCCCAGCCTTGTGCCCTGTGCTGCCTGGGATAGGCTGCAGGGCCCACGGAGACCCTGACCAGGTTAGACAGATAGAGGATGGATGAATGGATATATTTTCAAAGAAGTCAACAGTTGAATTCTACTGCTACAGCATCCTCTAGTGGAGGAAGAAGGCATAGCTATTTACAGTATGTCTGAATGTCACTGAATTACACCAGTTCCATTCATCTGATAATACATTCCCTGTTCTGAGGTAAAGTTTTTCTCTAAAGAGGACCTTTAATCTGCAGATGGTATTTCATGAAAACAGTCATGCTTAAATCAAAGTTGGTCCTGTATTAATGTCTCAATGGTGCGACGGAAGGCTCACGCCTTGGTGTGTAGGTGTCCGACTTGGAGGGGACTGGGGGGCTTCTTGGGGGAGTGCTGAGCTGCTGAGGCGGTGGCTTTTCTGCAGAAGGTCTGGTAGGAGGTAGTTCTGGTTGCACTCCTGTCCTGGAGGCCTCTGCAGAGGAAGAGCCTGGATAGGAGTGAAACAGACACCACAGTCACTCCAACCGCAGCTGTGCAATATGGCTGTGTTAAGAGTTTTACTGAGTGCCACAGGAAAGTCAAGTTTCGGTAACCTGGTGTACTGGCAGAGCTTGGCTTTCCAGCCCATCACAGACATCCATGACATGGTCATCAGCTCCAGAAAGTTCTCACTGTTAACTTACCCCACTAGCCAACTACGATCGATCTGTCGTTGATCACCAAACATCAGAATAAATGTCAGATCATGCTACGAGTACAAAGAGTCTTCAGGTTTATCTTTGCAGTATCTGGTCATTTATATTATATAACAGGACTACTCATTTGATTGCTGAAATCCTACACCTAGAGAGTTTAATCTCTTGTAAAGAAAACTTGTTTAAAAGTTTATTTACCTGTAACCTGAACACTCATAATAACTAGGAATTTAACTTCAAACTGCAGAAAGCACAATTCTCAGCATTTGGCGCCATCTAGTGGCTGCCATTCAAATAACAAGCACGGGGTATTTTTGGGGACCCTCACCTGCTGCTGGTTCAGGTTGCAATGAGGCTGAAGGATGACGCCATCGGGACTGAAGCCATAGAACCTTCCGATCCCGTTATGCAGGGTGGGCCTGAGGGTGTTAGAGGGCATGGGGTCAGTGCGTGCATCCTGTTTTGGTCATTAGCAAAGGTGCTCTAGTGCTGTCTAGGAATAAAGAAGGAAAACAGAGGCCATATTGCGGCTACTAAGGACAGCCCTCTCTTTATATATCACCTCACACAGTGCCATGATCATTTGATCCATACAGGGAACAAAGAAGGAGAGAATAAGGGGCAGGTGGTCGAACGCGGCTGAACGCACCGGGTCCTCTCATCCTCGTCACTGCTGCCCATCTCGTCACTGGAGGATGAGTACACCGTGGCCTTTGACAGCACGCTGCTGGCTAACTTCAACCCTGAGCGTGGCGCTGACCCCTAGTGGGCAAAAGTATATATATATACGTGTGGGGGGGGGAGGCGGTTAGCACTCTGGATTATTACACCACATAGCCTGAGATGCTCCCACAGACATAGGTCTTTATTCGTGACACACAGGAGAGAACACCAAACATGGTTGGGCTGCAGGGCTGAGTCATATAAGAACAGTCATTCAGAGTGACGTGGCAGGACATCCCTCAGGAGCTGGGGTTGGGGGTTTCATCAACACTCACACATAGGACAGCATGCAAGTCCAACCCAAGGAGAATTCCATTGGAATACAAAGGGGGAAGTGGAAATGAGGCGTCTTAAAGGGGCCGCCATGCTTCTCGGTGATTAGCGAGCTTCCCACAAGCAGCCTGCTGACTAGCTGTGAGCAGCAGACCCATGGAAGCGGCTAAGGAGCCAGAACAGCAGACCTTAGCTTGGACCTGACCAGGGGGTTAGGAGTTAGGAACTAAAGACCCATTCTTTGTACTATGATTACACTGATTCAGAGTGAAACTTGTCTGGGACACACACACACACACACACACACACACACACACACACACACACTGCTCCCAGTTTCTGAGGAAGCAAAAGTCTCACATGCCATTGGGGTTTCTGAACAAAACTAGAATCCATCCTTCACAGCGAGCGCAGCTGGTGAAATACGTCACGTTAAATCCTCATTATCTTCGCACCAAAACATCTTTTACTAATCACCTGTCATTAAATATGTCAATGACATCATAGAGCCTGATCAACAAAACAGTAATCAGTCACATCTGGCAGATTCTGGTATGGGACAAAAGAACAAAACAGTAAAGAGATCACGCACAGGGAACATGGCTCCTGGAGAGCTCTCCTGGGACATCCTGTACTCCTGCAGCCTGGAACGCAGAAGTGGGCTGTCTGCCATCTTGGAGAATTCTGTGGGATGGTGCACAATTACATTTCTGACAGGTATTTGTTTGGTGAAGTGACCCCCCCCCCCACCATGGGTAAGCAACATTCTCCTTTATTCACCTTGGGGGTGGGTGGGCTTGCACTTTCCTCAAGCCCAATGCACGTAACCTCCTCCATCAGAAATACAACATTTGCACCATTAAACTGGAGAACATATTTAAAGTATCGTCACAACCGGATTTCAAACATCTAACACTACAAAACGTAGATAACAGTAGAGAGGATAACAGTGATTTTTTTTAGGTGGGGGGTGGGGATACACACCGAACTGGGTGCTGCTGGAGAAGCTCCTGTGAGGCGACTTCCCTTGACCCCCTGGAGATTCTGGGAACCCACTGAAGATGTGCAGGAATGGCAGAGTGAGAAGTGGACGGCAGCCAAAGTAAACGAATCCACTGTTTCACCTCGCATTAAAGGGGTGCATGCAAGGAGTGAGCATGTTTATGGCGAGAAATCCTTCCAGAACATCTGCATTTAACGGAAGGGGAGATGTACCTGGACCCTGTCCTCTGGTGGGCCAGCAGTTCCTTGCAGTAGATCTTCGATGTTGTACGTTCTGGGACCTGGAGCCAGAGAAAAACTGCCATTATGGAAATTCAGAGGCCGTCTTGTGGCTCTTAACATGCTCAGAACTTTTATCAGGCAAGCTTGGAAAATATTGGTTCTTTTAACTCAGGTCATTTGGACACATTTTAAATATATTACAATCTCTAATCTTCACGCAGACCATCTCAAGATTTAAGGCACTCAAAACCATCTTGTTTTTCCTTCTGTTCACTTGGCTTTGCTGTTTTATGTTATTTCATCCTAAACACTCTGCAGTCATAAAAGAAAAACTGGAGGTCTGAGAATGACCAGAAACGAGCCTTCGGAGCCCTGGCAAACACGGCGATGGGCTCGTAATGTTCATCTCGCTGGGGTGTGACCAGCAAAAACCACATGAGGTTTAGCACCCTTATGGTCATGTGCCACTCTTTGCTGGAGAGCGAGCGAGCGCACCACCCACAAGAAGGGGAACTTCTGAAATTAACTCTGAGGCACCGAACCACCACCTAGAGTTGGCAAGAATTACACTAGGCGGGGACTTTCTGATTTTGTGGGAGTGCTTTGTAATCAAAAAAATCCTGTCAGTTTGCAGGCTGTGCAAATTAAAATGGAGTCATGCTCTTCTTTGGAAAGAGTCCCAGGCAGTCCCTGTCCCAAACTGAGGTGTGGAGATGTTTATCAGAAGAATGTAGGAAATTGAGCTCATGAGACATGTTCCTGAACACGCAGGATGTCAGTCGCGTGGAGGAATGTGACTGTGGTGTTTGTGTGTGTGGGGGCGACAATACCACTAGCTTGTATGTGTGCATATGTGCTTATTTTTGTCTGTTTCCCTCAAAATAAGCTCAGAATTTCAGAAAAAAAAAATACTACAGCAAAACAACAACCGTGCAGAAACAGACGAGAGACATGATGACACACAAATGTTTTTCCAAAGCTGCCTCCCCTGGTAGATGGTTTGGCTAAAGAGCAGCAATGCAGAGCAAAGCAACGTGGGAATTTTAGTAAGATGAAGGAATTTTGGTTTAGAAAGACAGGATATAGAAATTTCAGTTTATACAAGGCGGATGAAGGGATTTCATCATTCCACACAAGGTGGCCTCCATCTGATGTTCTCTCTCTCTCTCTCTCTCTCTCTCTCTCTCACACGCACACACGCGTACACACATGTAGCTGGTGTTGAAATGCCTCCACCTTGGGAGGGTGTTCTTCAGAGTTAGGGAAGTCCCAGAAAACATCATCAAATGTGGGGGACACGGGTGTGGTAGCCATGTCCGATAAGGAGCTGCTGTGCTGGCTCTCTCTGCTGGCACGCAGGTTGGCGTTCTGGAAACGGACAAGAAAAACACGTTACTCGGTGACAAATGGCACTCTCTTCCCACAATGCACCTGGAGTCACCAAATTTATCCGAGCTGAAAGGTGACCGTTGGTGTTATAGTCAATGTGCTGTTTGTGGAAAGAGACCTGGGGCTGTTTTTAGCCTTGGCACGTTGTGTGGAAAACACGGACCTCCAGAGCCCCTGTGTGTGGATTTAAAAAGTACTTGTATGGGATGCGTCTCTCCTCATGTGACCTCATGCGACACACAGCCAGCGTGGAAAAGTCGGGTGACTGTGTGAAGGAACTGAGAGAGGCAAATGGGCACCCTAGCTTCACAAGGGACTGACAGCTGTGGTAGAAACACGCCAGAGTGCACGTCTGTGCTCATTGTGACAACACTGACAGAGAGGAAGGCCATGGTTAAGGCAACCCTGGCTGACACGAAGGAGAGCGCTTTCTGCAGGCTCAATGCACATGCAAGCCAGATAGCCTTTCATTGATCATTCCAGATGTGGGGCAGTGTGCTGACCCAGGGGACTTCCGCCTACCTGGTGGGGGGTGGCCCTTTGCAGGGCAGGGGTACAGGGGCTGGAGTTGCTCCCAGAGCCAAGGCGAGGCTGGATGTGAGGGGGCAGACCGGTGGCCAGGCGGTTCAGGTTGTGGCAAGGCCCCTCACCCAGCAGGGGGCGCTCCTCCACCTGAGCATAACCAAGGAGAGGTTTCAGCATGACTGCCGGGCCCCCTCCCTCATGTCAGACTCCTGTCCTACCAGTCGGTTCCTGCTTACTGAATTGGGCTGGAGCTCATTAGACTCATTCCAGGGCAAATACGTGTAACACGCTAAGAGCACGTCTCAGTGGCTAGGAGGAGAGCAACAAGCGAAGGCAAGCAAAACAGAGATGCCAGACGGGGGCTGACGTGACGGGAAGCTTTACCGCTCGGCGCTGGATATCTGCGGGCCGCGTGAGGGCGGGGCCAGCAGATTTCCGGGGCTCTGGCTGCTTCTGCCTGTGGTCGTGCTGAAGCGAGAGCAGCTGGGTCTGGTCCTTGGGCAGTGTGCGGTGGAACTTTCGGCCCTGCGGAGGGGCGGCTGTCCCCTGCACAATGACACAACCATATGCCGGTGCGAGGCGGCGCGAGGGCAGGGTGGGCAGCAGAGCGGAGGGCAGGGCCAATACCACAGAGCAGCAAGCAGATGCCCCTCCTAGGGCCTCCACCCTCTTTGTGTATCAGCAGATCTCTTCTGGTCTGCTGACACACACACTAACCCCCCCGCAAATCCAGGGCTCAGGTGTGAAGCGGGAGTGACGGTCAGGGTACTAAAGAGATGGAAAGCCATGGGAACAATGACCCTGCCTACAGCGTGGGCTGCATTTCTTAGCCGAATCTGCCCCCTGGCGTAGGGATCAGAGCTAATTCCTAAGGCACGTGGCCTGCCCATCAAATCGCTGCTTTACCTCACAGACTCTCTCTCTTCTGGACCTTAGCACCATGGAGCCACCAGTCTGGTAATCCCGACACCACACATGATATAACTAAGAATAACTGGAACCCCGACCGGTAATCCACAAAGCTGGATATCCCAGGTGAACCAGAAACGGGCATTTGGCTAGGCTCACTATGAGACATGGACAGTGTCTCTAATAAAATGCCGTGACAGTCGCCTCTGACACGCATTCTCTGCCTGGCACAGAAGAAGGTGACACTGCTGAGGCGAGCCTTACCTGCTCTTGTGGGTGACTGTTGGACCTACTGCCTTCATCCACCTTCTGCCTTCCTGACATCTCCAGCTACGACAGAGTAAAGACGATTAGTGGCTCCGAGAAGCGGCGGAGAGCCCCTCAGCCCCACGCCGGCGAAACGCCAAATGTTCAACGTCGCCCGGCTTCCATAAACACTCACCCCCTTCGCTTAATAAATACATCACATCAGACCAGGAGCAGCACAGGGATAAAATGCAGTTTCTCTGCAATGTGATCTGGGTCACAAAGAGCGATTTTTAAAGGTGTGAGGTGGTCTAGTTAATGACGGCCTGTGGGACGGGCACAGCTGAGACTCCACACAAAACTCGCTGACCATCTATAAATAATTAGTTGCCAGGCTACCCACCAGACTCCTGTCAAAACTTGTTAAGGCTGACAAGAAATGAAGGATGACATTGGTAAGGACAGACGTGTGACGTACAGATGGACTTTGCACTGAAGAATGTCACCATGGGTAACGTTTTGCAAAAGCAGGTCATTCGTGACAAATCTCCACTTCAATCATCCAATTAAAGATAGTGATTCATTTTTAATTAATTGCATATCATTAGTAATTACAGTTGAAGAATCTGAAGGCAACAGGAAATTACTGCCTGTGTGGGTCCTGATGTACAGACACTTGGACTCCGCCTCAGAATGTTTTCTGGGACATGACCATTTCTCTTGCAGTCAATGGGGACCTCAGAGACTCAGTGACACACAGCTGGAAATGATCAGACCATCTAATTCTGACTGGCTCGCGTGTGCAATGCGACTCGTCTCAGCCAATCAGAATTGATTGTAGCAAGTTTGGCGAATAAATCGGTACCCTGGCTCTGTTTGAGGGTTTGAGACCTACCACCTGCTTCTTGCTGCTCCTCCTGTGGGCATCTGACATTTGGCTCCTGTCCTCTGGAGCACTCCTGCTGTCAGGCTCTGTCTCCTCTGGCCATTGCATCTCTTGCAGCTCCGGCCACTGAAACCCCGCCTCTAGCTGCTGCCGGCGCTGGTGCTAAGTTGATGAGTGAGGTCAGGATTACATTAGCATGATGCTAACATGAGAGCAAAATTAGACTAGGATTTATGCCAGGGTTTGAGTAAGGTATGAATTAGCTTAGTATTACACTAGTGTAAATGTATGGCTACAGAAAAGTAAAATTTGTGCCTGGGTTTAGGTAAAGCTTAGGTTAGCATTACATTAGCATAAGAGTCAGGCTATGGTTAGGCTAAGATTCATGATAGGATTAGGGTAAAGTTAGGATTACATTACAGATATGTGGTGAAATTACAGCCGTTTTATGTTGGCGTTAAGGAAAGATCAGAGCTGGATTATGTATGTTAGCATTCAAGCTGGCTTGACCCTGGCTAATGTTGCTGTGGCATTAGCGTGGCGTCGGCACAGAACTAAGGCAGCGTTCAGTGGGTGTCGGCCTATGGCACTGGGAGGGGCCTCACATCCTCCAGCTTCTGTCGCTCCTCCTTCTGCTGCTCGATGCGTTTTTGTCTGTCGGCTTGCAGCTGCCGCTTGTATCTCTCCTGGTCGCGGAGCTGTTGCTGCAGCATCTGTTCCTGGCGCTGTGCTTCCGCGCGGTCGCGTGACTCCCGCTGCAGTCGCAGGAACTCCCTCCTCAGTGTGGACTCACCGGGCACGTTGACGATGGAGCTGCAGCGGCGAGCGCAGGCTGAACGGATCGACATGGGGACGCGGCCCGGCACTGCGGTGCCCCCCAAAGGGAGTGCTGTGCCTCGAAGCTCACATTGAGTAGGCCTCAAAATATCAGCTGGGTACTGACTGAGTGTGTGTGTGTGCGCGCTTGTGTCAGTGTGTGCGTTTGAGTGCGTGTGTATTTTCCTAATCATACCACTAATATTTTCCACACGGGGATAGTAAAGCGTGAAAACAGGCTAGTCTGAAAAAGCCAGAAAACCTCCTTTTACAAGGCAGACAGCTGAATAAAAAAATCCTGCAACTTTTTTTTTTGGTTGTTATTAAGTTTTATATGTATTTGAGTTTCATTTTTGGAATCACTTATTACAGTAAAGTGAGCCAATGACAAATCTGTGTGAGAACGTATGTTTATGAGTGTGTGTGTGTGTGTGCGCGCGCGCGTGTGTGTGCGTGTATGTGTGTGTGTGTGCGTGCATGTATGTGTGCGTGCGTGTATGTGTGTGTGCGTGTGTGTGTATGTGTGTGTGTGTGCATGTGTGTGTGTGTGCGTGTATGTGCGTGTGTGTGTGTGCGTGTGTGCGTGTATGTGCATGCGTGCGTGTGTGTGTGTGCGCGTGTGTGTATGTGTGCGTGCGTGTATGTGTATGTGTGTGTGTGTGTGTGTATGTGCATGCGTGTGTGTGTGTGTGTGCGTGTGTGTGTATATGGCTCCCTCGATTCCTCAGTCTATCACCAACCTTGGCTCTCCTGCGTCTTCGTTTATCTCATCCTCCTCCTCCTCACTGCCACTATACTCGTACTCAGTCTCCTCTGTTAAAAAGACAGATAATCTCAGGCGTGCTTTATGACCTTTGGCCCAGACCCGGGGGGGGGGGGGAACGGGACTTTTCACACCCCCGCTTTTGTGAAATATTTAGAAACGTTGGAGAGGGAAGGTAACGTGTTCACGTGTGGAGAAGCTAGGCCACGTTTCCACGACAGGGAGCCCTGAAAGACGCGTGGGAAGGAGCGGCACGGAGATGGAAGAACACACAGCGGCTTTCATTCGCAGCCACTGCACAGCGGTTTAATAGCTGGGGAGGGTGGGGAGGCCTGTTGGAGGCATGACTATAGCAGGAAACAGAGGTGGGTGGGTTCAAGTCCCAGCTAAATATCCATTCTGGAGCCTTTCAACTGGTACTTTGGCTGTAACTTGAGTAGCTTGTAAATACAAATAAATAACAGCCTTAGATAGCTCGGCTAGAGCCAGGACAGCTGGCCACCCAGCCCCGTGAATGGGAGGGCTTACCTTTGTCCCCCTTCTTCTTCCGTGTGCGGTCCAGGTGGTCCTTCAGCAGAATGCGAACCTGACGCTCGTGGGGTAGGTCTCTGACGAAGGGGTGACGCAACAGTGTGTCTGTGGATGGCCTCTGCAGGTGGTTCTTCACCAGACAGTTGTCCACAAACATCTGGAACTTCTTTGACCTGAAAAGGCGGCGCACGTGTGATGGCAGCCCGTAGAACTGCACACGGCACAGGCCTCAGTCTGAGGTGGCGGGCCATCAAGGAAGCTCTGCGTTGAGAAATCTTGAAATTTCCTGAACATACTCACTGGCCGTAAATGACATCACACCCCGTCTGCAACCCGACAGGAAGAGGAACAAAGAGTTGACGAGCCGTGAGATTTTTTTAATCTAAGCCAAAATTTGGGTATGGCCATTCTCACCGTTTACTTGGAAGTCATTCTATCTAAAACATTTTTCAATTGGTTTGGCCCAGTTCAGTCAGCTCCTGTGCCTCAGTCCCATGTTTGTTATATGTGAAAGACCTCTTCCTCCGATGACAGACAGATCATCTTGCAGATCTGCACACCATCAGCAATCCCAGACTCCCACGATGCTTTGAGGCAGCAACATCTTACCACTTCCTGGACTTAAGCTTTGGTGCAGGGTTCCGCGGGATCAGGAAGAGTGCTCTCATGGGGTGCATGTCGCAGAGGGCTGGGGACAGAGATATGGGGTAAGCAGGAGGCCGTGTCCCAGAGGTCCCTGCTCAGGGCTGCCACCAGCTGTCTTACTGGCCCAGCAATCAGACTGCCTCACTTGGGACTTGGGAAGAATGCAGTGTTAATTCTGTCAGTGTAAATTAGAACAATACATTTTCATTGATGAGCAATATTACGATGACGATGGTGTGATGTTAACAAGAATGTAGGGATTTTTAAAAAAATAAATCGGACGAAATTATGAAAATTCATTATGAAAAACAAATATATCTAGACTAAAATAGCAAAAAGCTGCCTTAGATGAAGTATAATGACAAGTTAAATTAACGATTTGGACGAATGGGCGTTAACATTCAACCAAAGCAGTTATCCTCAAAAGGCAGTTTTGAGCTCTGTTGTACTTCCTATTGGACGGTTTTCACATGCTTAGGGCTGAGGTCTATGCTTTACCTGTTTGTTAATGAAGTCAAAGCTAACTGTGAGAGGAGTTAACAGGACGGTAGAAGGTCTAACTGCGAGTGTCCCCTCAGTATGGCAACAAATTGTTCAGTTAGGAGAAAAAAAAAGAAGAGAGGATATTGGGGCACACGGAAAGAAAAACAGAGTATATTGTGCAGGTGGGCAATTCAAGATGGGGGAAGGAGAAGACTACTAGCTTTTAAAGGCATTTATGGACACATCACCTAGATATTTTTGAGACGGTCAGTTTAGTTAGTAGCTTCTATAATGATGCAGTTTTCTTGTAAAGATGCTAATATTGGATTTAATAACTGGCTGAGAGAATATTCTCTTAATGTTAACTAATATTTGTGTGTCTTGTAACTTCAGCCTGCCACGTGCGGCTTCAAAACACCACGGGACCGCAGACAGCCGACAGCAAGTCATGTGACGAGAGTTGCTGGCAACCTGGCTACGCCACGACAGGAAAAATCAGCCCTAAGAATTTTCACCGCATGATGTAATAAGGTCAGTTAATACAAATAATCAGTATTATTATTATATAATTATTATAGCTATATGTAATTATCCCTTTATCACTTAATGATAATTTTAATTATTTAGATAATGTTACTCTGTGACATTTTACTATCATATTTTAAATTCAGTCTGTTTATCTTTTATTTTACTAGATTCCAGAAACCATGCATCACATAATATTTGGACAAGTTGCACAAAAGGACTTATATAATGCATTGTCTGTAAGATATTGCATCTTTAATTTTTGTAAAATAAAATGGTTATTGTCAATACTAAATTTAGCTGTACAGAGTCTCTTGAATACAGCTTATTTCTGTCCAATATAATGGTGAAATCACAAATATTTATGAAATATTACATAAAAATGTGATGATAATTTCACAAAAATGTTGACAAAATTTGAACCAAAATGCTAAGTGTGAATGACAAAAACTAAAACTTTCTAATTTCTGTCACCTAAATTTTGCCTAAAACTGAAGCATTCTGGTGTGACAAAACAAGCATCATAAAATGAAAAAACAAATATATATAGGATTGACAAAGTGAAAAGTTAACATTAGAAGAGTCAACACAAATGGATAGATTAAGGTCTGAGCAGTCAGTGAGAACCAGTGGAACCAGAGCTCCAGAGTACTGGGCAACACAGCTTCTGATCAGACAGCATGCACTGGACCTACATTTGCACCTCAGAATAATTTTAAGTGTGAATGTGGGTCTTTCTGGCTATGGTAACCCACAGCCAGCAGATCTTTCTGCGATGATTACTCAGCAGACTTTACTGTGACGACCTCCAGGAAAAAAATGATAAGCCAGTTAGACAACCTGCCTATTCATCAGTTTAATTTGCGCTATTTTATAAGCTACCCATGATGCTCATGTGACGAGGGTGTGGCACTTACGTGGGGCACCTTCAGCCATTTCCAGGGCAGTGATTCCTAATGACCACAAGTCACTCTGTAACAGGAGAGAAACGGTCAGGCGGAGGGGACGCTGTTGACCAATGAGAGCTTGTGGGAGGGGCCTGGGGGCCAAGCCCTGGTACATGCTGCTCACCCTATAGTCATAGGTGGCATCCTGATTTTCGTCACAGGCAATGACCTCGGGGGCCATCCAGTAGGGCGTGCCAATGAAGGTGTTCCTCCTGCCAATGGTACGGTCAAGCTGGGCACTCACACCAAAGTCCACTGGGGCAAGAAAAGGGGATGTGTTACAGGCTTAGCACCTGAGATGTGAGGCAAAAGTAGATCTACTTGTTACCGGCCAGTGTGAGAGAAACTGTGATTATAAACCCGTTACTGGGCAGTCTGAGGAACTGTGATTATAAACCCGTTACCATGCAAGTCTGAGGAACTGTGATTATAAACCTGGTACCGGGCAGTCTGAGGACCTGTGATTATAAACCTGGTACCGGGCAGTCTGAGGAACTGTGATTATAAACCAGTTACCATGCAAGTCTGAGGACTTGTGATTATAAACCCGTTACCATGCAAGTCTGAGGACCTGTGATTATAAACCCGGTACCGGGCAGTCTGAGGACCTGTGATTATAAACCCGTTACCATGCAAGTCTGAGGAACTGTGATTATAAACCCGTTACCATGCAAGTCTGAGGACCTGTGATTATAAACCCGTTACCATGCAAGTCTGAGGACTTGTGATTATAAACCCGTTACCATGCAAGTCTGAGGACCTGTGATTATAAACCTGTTACCGGGCAGTCTGAGGACCTGTGATTATAAACCCG
>JAACJT020000002.1:22058946-22094031 GCA_009936485.2 Gymnarchus niloticus
CTTGCTCTCTTTCACTGCTCTCCCTCCACTCTCCCTGCTCTCTCCCCACTCTCCCTCCATTCTTCCTGCCCTCTCCCCACTCTCCCTCCATTCTTCCTGCCCTCTCCCTCCACTCTATCCTTGCTCTCTTTCACTGCTCTCCCTCCACTCTCCCTGCTCTCTCCCCACTCTCCCTCCATTCTTCCTGCCCTCTCCCTCCACTCTATCCTTGTTCTCTTTCACTGCTCTCCCTCCACTCTCCCTGCTCTCTCTCCACTCTCCCTGCTCTCTCTCCATACTCCCGGCTGGGGCTACCGCGTCTGTTAATGTCATAATTGACAGACGGGGAGAGGGCTTTTTGACCTTGCTACACAGTATGGTCTTTACATTTAGCTGCTCCTCACCTCTGTCACGTCCATGACCTTGATAGCAGCCAGCTGCCCAGTCTTCACGTGTCTTCCCTATGGAAATTACACACAGGTTCAAGTCAGATTCTCCACAGCACAGGCTGAGCATAGACATGGATTTGGACACAGACTCAGACACAACAAGGACTCAGCATGGACAAAGGGCTGTTTGTCACTGTAAAGAACAACACTTCAGCTTTCTTAGCCAGTATTCATATACTGCAGGTCCAGGATAATTAGATCCTCAGGACAGTAATTTTTCTATATCTTTATAAGTGTTCAGGTAAAGTATCTCAATGAGGGGTTACACTGGAGAAAGTCCATGTCCTTAACCACAATGACACCTGCAGGACACAAAGTAAACCATGCAGCACAACTTTTGTGCAAGGGAACTACTCCTCATTTGTTTGTGAAAAGCACCAGGTAGTTCACCAAAAGTAAAAAAAAAACCAAAACATCTAAGCATAGCAACAGATGATCTGTTAATGCAGTGGTTCCCAATCCTGGTCCTGGGGCCCCCCTGTGAGTGCAGGTTTTCGTTCCAACCAATTCCTGCTTTTAAGTGAACCTTATCTCATTGAATCATGCTCACATTTCCATCATTGTACATTTACTGTGTCAATCAGCATATTCTCAACAGGGTTCAACTTTTAAATATTTTCTTGTTGAAGGGTAAGACATCGTGATGTTGCTTCTTAAGGTTTGTCACATTTACTTCTCGTTGTCCCTAATTATCACTAAAGTGGTGACATAATTGGGCCTATTTTGCACGGGTGGAAAGCGTGACGCAAAGTGGTTTTGCTAGTTTCATACCAGCGCATTCCTCATTTTCACGCCAAGCGTGCACGTTTTCAAAATAACAAACGATTTTGCGCGTGTTTCCCGCTCGTAGGAGTGGCGTTTTTTAAATGAGGTGTGGCTGGGCACATTGCTATTTTAAGGCAGCGAAATGACATTGCGCTTTTGACCAACAAAACCATATCTAAAGTCAGTGGCGTATTATTAAACGATAATTTATGCGGCACATTTTAGAAACGTGCAGGTGCACAATGCTCATTACGGACATAGGTACACACTTCAAGTGCACAAATAGTTTTTTGTTATTTTATTTCATTCATTATGTGTTTTATTATAGAGTCCAACTTATGGAGAGAAATTTGTCTCAAAATGATTCATTTGCATATTTCCATGCCTGCTTTACCTTGACAGGCTTAGATGGAACTGTGGTGCTCCCGTAAATGATGTGCCCGCACCTTTTCACTTCACGCACGAGCACGTCTGTTTCCTCAGCCGAAAACCGAGCTGGTTTGCCAGGCAAACATGCCATTAGCTCATGTGCCTCTGCCTTTTAAAGGTGAGGTGATGTGTCATTCTGATTGGTTTATTGCATGCTAAGCCCAAAACACACCTCTGAATAATTAAGAGAGTTAGGACAACCTTGAAGTCTGTTTTTTTCCGCCATCAAAATAGCAAAATGGATTTGGATGCCCAGAAATGATACTTGCGCCTTGCACTTTACATTAGTTCGTCAAAATAGAGCCCATTATCTCATCAGGCCCAAATGAGCAGCAATGACAATGTGAATTTCAACTTCTGTGATAATTAGCAATGAATGGAGAAATACATAGGAACATCACGATATCTTATCCATTAAAAAAATAAAACTCTTTAAAAGATAAACAAACAAGACTGAGAATATGTTGTAGGTGTCACTAGCTGAAGAGAGAAGAGCAACTCTGAGGACTCATTAAAACTAATTTCCTCTGTGAGGTCTAATGAATAAATAAACACACACCCTAAATAACCAAACCACTCATTTTTTTCCACCTGAACAGTTCATGCCTCATAGTGAAACCTGCCAGGACATTTAGCATCTCATGCTTAAAGGTTAGTGATGTCACATCCTAGCAACCCCTCCTTAAAGTGACGGTCATCAGGGCCTGGTCTCACCTGATCTATCAACAGCCTTCTATGACAGGCAGAGTAAAGAGCTCTGATCTGGCTGGAGTTTAATTTACAACCAAATGGGTTCTAATCCAGATCTTAACCAATCTGGTGCTGACTCATCCCCATAATAGGCTAACAATTCTTCCAGCTGACAACCTCATATCCTGGTCATAGTTGCAGGGGTAGGGGGGCTTTCATGTCCTTCACCCAGGAGAGGATGCCAGTCTAATAATGGGCAATTTAGGGAAGTTAGTTAGCTTAATGCATTCCTGGAAGTGTGAGGCAACAGTGCTACTCACTGCTCTAGTTCAGCACGGGTTATTGCCAAACTAAAAGTCTTCAGGTCACTGGTGCTCCCAGGGGGTGATAGAGGACATTTTCTGATTGCAGCAGTTGCTCAAGAGAAACAGAGTTTGATACAAGTGGTTCAAAGTACGGGTAGAACTAGCTACCATTGAAACAGGGAGTGTGGCAACTCTGACTTGGATGAGCTTCCCAAAACGGAGTACATGTCATGCAGAGTGAGGCCATGCCCCGTTTCCAAATCGGCGACCATAACCCTCCTCATGGATGATGCACAGACAGCAAAGCTCTTTCGGGCTGGCCAGCCGCAGAATCACTGTCACCATGGCGCCCGTACGTTCGAGTTACCGAAGTCAACGCGGGCATCCGAATTAACCCAACAGTTCCCAGGAAAACAAAATGGAGCTTGAGCAAAAAGGGTATGTCAGGGGCCCCTTCCCAGCATTGGTCGTTGCCACTTAGATTATGTGTGACCCATACTGTAAAGTTCTAAATGTCTACAAGAAGGAAGCACAGGCCCACAAGCAATCCCTCGTGCCACCAGCCCAACTCACTACTGAAACGGGAGGAGTGACTGATATTGAAGTGTTTTTCACAGCAGAAAGCAATGCAACCTGCACTGTTCCACACATAATATGCACTTCAGTCCACAGCATCTGTTTCCATCATACTGCTGATGCCAGCTCATACATACCTGCCCTCCTTCATGCCCACCTTTTCAGTGTTGCACAGATGGTACTCCTGCCTATGACTTACAGAGATGTCACTCTGATTCCTGGCCATTTTTAATCAGTGGATGTTTACTAGGTTGATCCATTTAGTCAAGCGGCCCAGCACACCTGTAGGATTTTCAGCTGAGATTAGCTCCCAGTTCTTAGGTTACTGCTGGGAGCAGAGTGAGAAATGAGAAGGGTCTCGGGTTCAGGTCGGGCCACTGTGTTCACTATGGAAAAGCAAGGGAAAAACCTCAAACTCACTCTTCACTACGAATCAGTCCTATCCTTGCTGAGGGGGCGATTCTGCTCACAAGGAGAAACGATATCTCATACCGGCCCCCCATCGCTGGCAAAACTCATCTTTTCTAGTAAACATGCCTGTTTTCCCATGTGTCTCCTTCAGCATTCCGGCCGGAAGAGTATGTTTTCAAATCACAAAGGACAGCCATCATGCAGACAGAGCACAGGAAGAGAACAGCCTACAAAGAATCAACTAGCAAAATTTTCCAAGCAAAAAACAAACCAGCACAACGAAAGAAACAACAGCCATAAAATGAACAGTTGACAAATAAAATGAAGCAAAATGAAACAGGTAAACAAAAGAAATTGTACTAAACAAAAAACAAGGCAAAAAAAAAAAAAAAAAAATTAGAATAGCTGAATCCATCCTAAGTGTCAGCATTTGGTACAGGCTTGTCTATGGCCTCTACACAGAGCATTACACAAAGTCGAACTGCGGTCATTCAGGCTCCATCCACTGACCGAGAAATACTACCGTGCATCCTTCACAATGCTGCCCATTTAAGCATCACTTTCGGGGGGGTGGTGGTGACAGATGAACTGGTTTCCTTCCATTGTTTGTGAGGAATCAAACTTTCACAAGCATACACCGTGTGACAACTTGGCTTCCCTGGCCTGGTGAGAGTTAGCCTTACTGGAACACATCAGCTTGTTTCAGATGCACAGAGAGTGGACACGGCTATTTTGACCTGTTGTTTATAGGAGGTCAAGGTCTACCGACAGGGGGTGATGGAGTATATCCTACATGGATAACCTATTCACACCGATTTAAAGGCATAAGCAGCAAGTTTAAACCAGCAACTTCCAAAAACATGGATGTAAATTCGCACAAGTCCTTGCAGTAAACGTTTTTAACAATGCCCTGAATGGTTTCTTATTCAGATCAGTAAAAAGACACCCTTGTACGTGATCCAAAACAGCACATCACATGCTGAAAACATCTTAGGGGTGGAGTCAGGGTTTATGCTGTATAAAAGCTACACTCTTCCTATTGATCAAAGCAAAAGCAATAAAAAAAATGAATAAAAAAAAAAAACAGTGCTGGCCAAAATGTCCACAGGCGGGCTGAGGGATCCACCCCCCTCCTTCCAAGATCAGCTCGCTTAGAAGTCCAGTGCCACCGAGGAAGGTCTGCTGTTGCTGGCCTCCACTGTGTAAAGGAGACAGCGATAAAAGCATAGAAGAGTGTCTCTTTAACGGTTCGCTCAGAGGGGGGTGTCAGAGCCTAGGCACAGTGGCCCCTTCTCCCGGAGTGTGAAAGTGAAAAAGACTGCTCACCCTCCATGCCTGAAAAGCTGCCCTTCTACAATCCATTCTGCCCGCTGTGACACCGCAGCATGAGCCGAGCCTCTTAATGGACGCCGTCTTTTGTTGTTGTGTTTTTTTAACGTTCTTGTGATGGAAACACTTTTTTTGGCCCTTCCTGTTTTTTCCCCCGTCAGTAAATACAATGCCACGGGGAGATGGATGCCACGATGCGCCTCGGCCGCTGAATTTGAGGAAATTCCTGCTCCACATGGACTATCTCGTGACATCACCTCCTGAAGGCCCCGGGGTTATCGTCAAGTGACCATGGGTTCCTCCCAGAGCGTGCCCAGGAGATCTCTGTTTAATGCCATGCCTGCTCCTGCGTGACGCCATGGCGATCGGCAGGGGTCCCGCCCTTTTGAACGGCGGAAAGCAGGAAACGGCTGCTGAGAATGTGGTTTCCTGTTCGCTGCCACATGCTAACCTGCTGTCACAGGCACAGCTGAGCTCTCTCGCAACGTTGGCACGCACACACACCCGGATCGTAGCGTCTGCACCAAACTGATTCAACTCCCAGCTGAGGCTCTACCACCCCCCAGGGACGGAGAACCCTTAGAAGAACACAGATGGCAGTCACCTAATCTTTGGCTGAGAGGTAGCTGTAAGCTTCACAGCCTTCTTTAGCGCCTGCACCCCACTGCCAACCCCATTATCTTCTCAGCTGTTTGCAGACCCAGAACACGTTTCTTCTGAAACTGTCCAGCACAGGGCAGAAGCTAAAGGAGCAGAGTGATGAGACTGACCAGCAGGGCAGTGATGCTATTTGGCGTGATGGTCTAGAGAGGGTTTTCCAAATCTGGCACTAACTGTCCTTTACCTTCTCAGATCATATTCCCAACATAGCGCAGCGAGTCTCGGAATTCCAATGGCCCAGGTCAGTGATGTCCTGAGACCACCCAATGAGAGTCTGTCACGATGTGGCGAGACTGCTGACATCAGCCCCCCAAACAGCAGGAAGTCAGACCACCCACAATGAGATGTTAACCAGATAAGTCTATGCTTCTTCTCTCCACTTTCCAAGGAAATCTGCACATTTATATGACACAGGTCACCTCTGGCAACAAAGGCTTTCAGATGAAGGGGTGCATCCCTCCCCCAAACTCTCATGACCCACCCCCCCCCAGAGAGGGGCGAAGCGGGCCTGTTGTCTCCATGTCGCCCATACAATGACCGAACCCTCATACCTGGGCCGCCTGCAGATGAGTAATGATCCAGGGAGGAACATGGGAAGCCTCTCTGGAGAGAAAGCCTCACCATGGGAAGGGCCAACGCAGAGCCATTTAAAGACACGCAGACAGAAGGTCTTCCAGCACCTCACGTTGAGGCGGGAAAACAATGCGAGATGAGCAAAGCAGGACTGGCGCAAAAAATAGCCTGCTGGCTGAAATGGCACTGGAAACAAAAGCTCAGCAAACTGCCAAGTCTGAGCTCATCTGAAGGGAGCTTCCAGGAGCAAAGCCATGAGCTCCTGAAAATACGTGACTTACGTAGACATCCTGGACCACATAACTACAAGGGAGAGACGGCATCTTAAGCAGGCTTGACGCGTGAAATGTGAAAATGGGGTCATCGGGAACAGGTGGTAAACCATGGCACCGGTTTCGATTCCCTTATCGTTCGATTCCTGTTCCTTGCCTCACTCCTCTTCTGTGCTTTACCATTGTCATGGATGCTGCACCTTCAGAGTGCAAGCCAGCAGAAGAAGGGGAACCGTATTTCCGTGTACAAATACAGGGAATCGTCAAAATCTTCAATTGGCAAAATCTTCAGTGACAAAAGCTCAGCCAACGATGGGTTACTGCACTGAAAAACAGTGGGGAAAACACAGAACCCCAACTTTCTGAAACAATTAGACGGAGACCACAAAAAGCTCAGGAGGTTGTACACAATCTGTTATTGGACAGCTGTGCCTTTCCCCTCACAAACTACGGCGAGAGATTTTGACGTTTTAGGCAGTCATTCCATGAATTAAATGTAGCTGCTTGCCACAAAGCTGAAACTGAGAGTGGTGCTGTAATTAAGAAAAGATGGCTTCTTTCCTAGCTGGTATTGTAAAAACATGGGCTGCTCCTGCAGGAAGGTCCTGAGAAGGTCCACAGCACTGGCTGAAGGCTCGGCGGGGCGGCTTTTAAAATCCCCCATGATGAGCAGAGAATGGCTTACGAAGACTACGGGACAAAATCTCCAAAAGCATGAAGTATAAACTCTAAAATCCCACAGGGCCTGTCTAGCTACGACAGGCTGCTCAGGTCTTTTTGCTGCCCCTCAGCAAAAACGTAAACACTACAAATGTTCACCGACTGCTCAGTAACAGTGGAAAGACACAAGGAAACCTCATGACAACAATCCTTTGGACGCCATGTCTGATGTTAAATACAGGATTATCTAAATAAAGATGTTACAATACATTAACCACCTGGAAAGTCCATGACTAGACAATCATCTGCAGTTAATTGTTAGTTAAATTATTATTAAACACATACTGCTACAAATGCTTCCTATTCTACTGTGCTCATCCAAAGCATGAATAGAACTCTTCTGCAAATGTAGATCCGTACATTTCTGGAGAATTTCTCCTCTTCTTCAGCCATCGCAGGATGTGTGAAACACATGCATGTCCAGGTTTGGGAAGAGTGATGGGATTCTTAAGCAGTCGACTGAAGACAACACTCAGATTTACAGTTCGCGAGAACATCTGGGATAAAACACGACCTTTCCTCCAGAGGCCATGAGTCAAAATTCACTCTCAAGGACAAATCGAAGGCAAAAAATCCCCAGATGCAGATAATTGCGGAAGGCAAAGCAGTGAGACGACAGAGAAACAGTGACATGATTCATTTTAGAGGAGCTCCCTCAAAGCTCGGAGTCCATTTAGTGGCCTGTCGTTTCATGAAACTCTTAATTGCTGTGGTGCACGAACACGACATCAGATTGATTTGATTTAAAAAAAAAAAAAAAATCACAAGAGTTCGGTTTATTAAAAACAAGCAACACTCTCTCAGGAGCAACTCGATTCTGGGGCCTCATGCCGTAGAGTGAATTTTTAAATCAATACACTCGAGAGAAAAAAAATCCCTGTGATGCGGCATTTACCCCTGGCAGTTTTGGAAAGCTGAAGAGAAAGCAGCACAGCACTGGCATCAAGTGCTCAAAACTGTGCCACCCAGAAAGCCAGCCTTTCAGAAACAGGACTTCCTGAACGCCATGATCTTTAACCTTTCACCTGAAGCCAGGGGCACCACCATCAGCCCCGAGTGAGGGAACAGCACGGCCGTTTTTCCAGAGTAATGCAACCCTCTGTTCTTTCTCACAATGGCTTCCCTTTGCCAACGCAGGCTGTGGGAATGCAGTGTTTTTTGTTTTTTTTTAACAGTAGAATAACTGAAAATCATAGCATAATGTGTGCCTGACTCGTCCTTGGAGAATGTGCATAACGACTGCAGCTATGTCGCACAAACACCAACTGGTGTGTAACTTCTTGCTAGTCACGCTGGACGTGCAACTGTACAAGGGCATTACACCTGTTTTAGGCCATTACGCCCTCTGTTTTTCTACCTAGAAATAGGTGTGTGAGCATGAGGTTACATTAAAATTAATATCTGTCTTCTAACTGCTAATCCTGATCAGCATTGCAGAGGGGACTGCACCCTATCCCTGACAGCACAGTGCACAAGGCATACCACTGATGGGATATGCCAGCCCATCACAGAGAATGTACACACTCACAATTATACAGTACAGGCAACTTGGAAATGCCAGTTAGCCTAACTGCATGTCTTTGGACTGTGGGCAGAAACTGGAGTACCTGGAGGAACCTCGTGTGACATGGGGGCAATATGCAAACTCCACACGGAGTGTTGGAGGGATTTAAACCTCCGTATATTTAAGTTTCACTTACGTAAGAGGTCTTATCATTTTAATGCAGTGTCAACACTAAAAAATAAAAAAAAAATGAAAATCAACCTTAGACATTTTTGTGTTACAAAATGCTTGAAATGAACAGCTGAAAGACGGGCGACCGTTGCTCTGCGCGCGTGGAAGAAAAACAGCCTGAGGCTAAAAGGTCAGGCGAGCGCTCGTGCTGTGATGAAGACACGGAGAACACGAAGAAAGACCGCAGTCCTCAGCGGCACCTCGCAGGAGGACAGGTTTCCACACCAGGTCCGCCCTCTGAAGAAGCCAGCTTTCTTGTTCGATGGTGTAGTTTTCCCCGACGTGACATAAATCAGAGGTCTGTGCGGCCAGCGCGCCGCTTTGGTGTTCCTCAGAAGGTGGTTAACACCGCTATGAGAACGCAGCTCACAACCCGACAAAAGCTAATTAGAAACACTCCACCCCTTTAAAGTGCACCGTCCATGTGCAAAAATAACTGATGTCAATGTCGATAAGGAAGTGGCCTCCACCCAAGGGTGTTAAACTCGTTCACATCTGTCTCAAATCCCAGCAGTGAATGCGAGTCACACAGCTGGGGTGATCTTCTCGGCTGAGCCCGCAAACTCATACAGATGAGATAATGACCATCTCACAGGGTAATACTGATGAAATTGAACCCACGTTCCTTAAACTCGCTCCCAGTTTACCCGGATATGCAAGTCGATTTTGGTCAGTGATGGGAGCGTGTGCCAGCTACGGGATGCTCACTTATCAGAGAGATTTCCACAAACCTTGTAGACTTGCCCATAGGTTCCATTTCCAACCACCTCCACCAGCTCAAATATTCCAACAGGATCCTGAAAACATGCAAAACATGTCAGTAAAGGGAACTTAAAACAAGAGACTTAAGTCAGCGAAGCCGGTGGTTAAAGATGTGAGATAATTTACTCTTTGTTTCCTCTCAAAAAACAACCAAAAAAAAAAAAAAAGTGATTAAACAGTGCATGAAGTCTTCACTGTTTCTTAAGGGACTCTTTAAGGCTTGTGAAAGCAGGGCTTTTCCCCGTGGACTCATCCACTGTAACAGCCGCTTTGACACGTCTTTAAGTAGCAGGCATGTGATCTCCAATCGCTTCTCCCTCAAAGTTAAGTTGCTGCATACTATGGAGATACACGTACATACTGTGTAACAACTCTGTTCTCTCGTTCTTTTTTTTTTCTTGCTACTCTTTTTCCGATCAGCTCAGCATTCAGCAGATGGAGCTGCGAGGTGTCTCTGCGGCATCAGTGTGTTTACAGCCTGTCATTAAGGCTGCGAGGAGCCGTACTCACTCTCAGCATGGAGAGGTCGATGCTGTCCAGTCTTCTGCCGTCTCTCGCCATGATTACTGTCAGTCCGGTACCGATCGCCAACCGGACACATGTGTTTCGGCTGGATCGGGTCTAATGGCTGCGCGGGTCCCGCAGAGCCTGTCAGTCCATGGCTGGAGCGGCTGCGAAGCGAAGCTCAACGACAAACACAGGAAACTTCTCATCCAGCTAAACCCGGAAAACGCCGATGAAACAAAAAGGGTCCCCTCCTCCTCCTCCTCCTTATACTCTCCCCAAGAAAACAAAATTTCAGATGTGTAACTCAAAAACAGCGCGTCCCTAACGTGTGCGAGTGTCTGGTTTTCAAAACTTTGCAGTACACATTTTGACACACCGTCGTTCTGAATGCGTTCCCATGCAGCCTGAGATGTTTGAGGATGCAGGCTAAGGGATGATTAATGCACACTGTGTCCAAATCGACATTCCCTCCACTGTCACTTTAAACAGCTTCATTTGTAGTGTATACATAGTATAATTTAGTTAAACTCACATGACCACGTTGCCAGCTATGGAAAGTACTGAACAAATTGTGGGATTCAGGCTGGTACAACTGAGACAAAAATAACGTAAAAAAAAATAAAATAATACAAGCTAACTGTGGTCACCCCTGTCAGGGTCTCCTCCATATGTGTCTTTTCCAGCCTGTGTGTGGCAGGGAGAGGAGGTGTGCTCTGTTGGGGTGGGGGGTGCAAAGCGGTACTCTGCTTCCTCTGTCACGTACGTCACCCTCTGCCAGGGAGCCCCAGTGTAACGGCCCCTTTCTTCACACGGGGGCCATGAGCTGTGCGGGGCTGAGGCAGCTGACCTCTGAAGGGGACCACTGTCTGCTGCTACAGTGAACCCTTTCTTGAGTAGGGGGTTAGGGTTAGGGAGGGTGGTGTGCAGAAACAATACTGAGGCATAATGAATAAGCGAAGAGGCACTCTGGCTTATGACAGAATGATGACATTCTTAGGTGGAGCTCAGACAGAGGAGCAGGGCTTCAGCAGTGACAGTAGTCAGCTTGGTCCGCCATGCCATCCTCCTGGAAAGCCTGGAGCAGCATACTGATCCAGCAGAGCACTGGGCCACAGCGGCCAACTCCCAGGTCCGAGAAGAGGTGTGGTTAGGAACACCCCAACCGCTCAGGCAGGATGGAGTGTGGTGTGCCAGTTTCTGTCAAAATACACATGACTGTGTAACATATGGCTTGGATTTTCTTAACGGACTGTGTCTTTTGGGCCACACAGTAGGACTGGGAGCGTGGGGAGGGTTAATAGGGTGTGTGTTAGAGGAGGTAAGGGTGGGGGGCTGTTAGGGTATGAGGTTGACGGGGCCTCGGTGATGTTTGCTGGCTCGCCACAGTGATGGTGATTATACCATTTTCCTCAGATGCTAGTGTAAATAAATGCCCTTCTCCTGGGTATGCTAGGTCAGATATACTTGGTTTGCATATTTGGCACGGTGCAGCTGTGCACGATGACCCTGGGGGGTGTGAGGTACACATAAACTGCATCTCAGTTCTTTTATTTCGTCTCCTCCACTCGTTTCCTGTCCTCCTGCACTGGAAACACTTCCAAATTCCAGATGTTGAAGGGTGTGCCAGTTTCGTAGGATACGAGTGTAGGAAGCCAAACTTTCCCAAATCACCCATTTATTCCTCTTTTTCTAGTTTCACCTCCTTGTTTCCTCTCCTGCTCTCCTCCATGAACTTTGAACTACTGGACAAGGAGGCAAGAGAAGGAAACGAGTGCGGGAGGTGAAATAGAGAATTGAGATGCAGTCATAGAGTGTCACATGACTAACCGCAGACCTGCGGATTATGAGGTACACGCAGGACCTAGGGGGTAAGAGATGCGCACAGCGTGTCACATGACTAACTGCAAACCTGAGGGGGTTTGAGGCATGCGTGATGTGTCACATGACTAACTAAAAACCTAAGGGGATATGAAGTATACACAGCGTGTCACATGACTAACTGGAATACTGAGGGTGTATGAAGTACACAATGTGTAACATGATTACTAGTGGACCTGGGGGAGTATGACGTACACAAAGTATGTCACATGATTGATAGCTCCAGGCCCATGTCATGCAGAAACTTTATTGGCTTGTGTCATGTTACAGTTTGCATTTAAACAACATTTTGGGTGTAAATACATTTTTGTGAAATAACACGTACAAAAAAGTGCAAGATTTAATTGGTCTCCCAAACCGCTGCCTTTCGAGTCGTCAGTCAAGCCGCCTTTACTGATGCTCTGGACCACGGAAGCACAACAAGACAAACATTCCGGCAAGACTCGCAGTACATAACGGTGGGACCTTCGCACGGGAGACACGTTCAGCTGCCGTCTCTTACCTAAATAAAAGGGGAGGGAGCGGTCTTTTAATGGAAGGTTACATCGGACTCGGCTGTGCAGTGCAACTTGATCACAGAGAGAAATGTTTACAGAAAACAATTACAGTGCTAAGCCCTCCATACTTAATAAAGAGATTTAAAATGTCAGGTAAAACCACAAGTTCCCCACAGATAAAATTCTCATCAGGAATCAAGCCAATAGCATTTGAAAACAGCATAGCGTGTTATATCAGATCTTGTATTGCTTATGTGATTTTTGTATGTTCATTTGGGTAATCAGGTAAATTTACATCAGCGACAGAGTCAAGGAAGGGGATGTATCTCACTCATTGCTGGATTTAGGTTACCGTTCAGAGACCGTGAAAGCTTGTGCTTTGTAGGAACGCTGATAAAACCGTTGAAAATGAAATGAGGAAATGAACTCTGCCATCCTCAGGTTTCGAAAGTTTTCTGGCTTGGTTGGATGGCCTCAGCTGAGGGGTTATTTGTTGTATACGTTTTCCTGAAAGTGGGAATATGCAAACATGTATACCCTTTCAAAGACAGAAGATTTTTACAGGAGAAAGCTGCTCAGAATCAGTCACTGATCATTTACACGAAACGCAAGAAGCAGATGGCCTTTCGGTGTGAAGACGTGATAGGTCACTTTGAGCTCTGTGACCCACCGGTCACCCATCTCTGCCGGCGACAACTGGACCCATTCCAGAGTGTCTGCCTTTGTGAGATGGCAGATTAGGACATGTGATGAGGTGAGAAACGCTGGTGTAGTCCTTGTGCTGGCTTTAAGCTCTCACGACCCATGTGGGGTTTATGGGCCAAGATCTAACTAGGTCCACCAGTGGGAGACCCAAGCTCAGGTTCTACTGAACAGGTATGCTGTGCTGGGATTAGGGGAGACGTGGGGGAACAGCTCATGTTCAGATGGGGTCTTCTTTGATACGACGAGTCAGGTACATCCCAGGATATAAACAATAGTGAATTAGTTTGAAGCGTTAGGTGCTGTGCAGAATACTAACGCAATGAGGAAGGAAGGCTGTGTTTATGGCACCGGGAGCTGGCTGTTAGCGTAGTGTGTTGGCATGTGAAGGGACATGCGCCAGGACCGTCTCTGGGTTTCATGAGTGGAGACCGTTACGCTGCAGCCGTCGGCCACATGTCAGAGGACACTCCCACGCTGTGCTTACAGGGTGATGCCATCAAACGAGCTTCGTGCAGATTCTCTCATCATGCTATGCTTATACGCTACTTTTGCGTACGAACATTAGTTGCTAATTTGTGCATTTAGGTTGGCACCGTCTGCAGTCTCCTTCCTTTTTGAAATTGAAAATATAACAGTGCTCCTCCAAGTCTAACAGTATTTATTTATAGTCTGTGGTGAGTTGCTAAAATCATCCTTTCATTGAGTCACATGTGCCCACACTCATCCGTTTGCTTCTTTCCACACATCCTGCATTTGGTGGCTGTCTTTTTTTATTTTTACATTTGGAAGTATTTTGGGCATGTTAAGCAAACACGGAGTTTTGATTGGAAATGCACTACTTGTGTATTCTGTTAGATCAATCAGGAATCAATCAGGACTCCAGGAATCAAATTAAACAAAATGTTTAATCTCCCTACTTTGCGAAACGTTTGACACGCTATCACCACTAGATGGTACTGTTGAGTCTTAAAGTTACGTTTTATTCAAGATGGGCTCATTAAAGCAAGCTTTTGTGTGGAGTTTAACCTTCTGGGATAATTTATGTCAGAAGGCTGTTTTCCACCTTTCAATGGCTTATTGGTGGCGTGACTTTTTTGTGTTGATAAATTTTTAACCTGTTAGCTAATAATCACCAAATGCTGTTCTAAACGATACAAAATTGCCTTGGTAGTAAGACAAAACAGACCGCTGTCTCCTTCTACAGAACGATTTCATTCTCTCAGCAAATATGGAAATATTTCCTAGAATTTGTGCCCTTTCAGAGTGTTCCTGCAAACACAATAACACTTCAGCAGGAAACAGTTATATGAAAAAAAGTATGTTAAAAAGCACCCTCTACAAAAGAGGCTACTACTTGGCAAACCCTGTCCTGAGAAGAGCCATCATTCCCAATCCTCTGAGTATCTGAAGATGGTCAGACCCCATTTCACATTGCGCTCCATCTTTTTTTCTCTTCGTCTCAGTTTCTTTCCTGAGACTGATGCACACACTTGGCCCTGGCATTGCTGTGTTTTTGATGTGGCCTTCTTGCCTGCTTGTCTCAACCTTCAGCTCCATATCCGTAGGGGAACAGAATGTGAGGTATGTAAATGTGGCATCTCTCCTTGGGAAACAGGCTTTATTCAAACGGTTATCCAATCTCATGGCTGTTCTACCCATCGCTAAAGCCTGGGCATTTGGTCGGTCACACGCCGAGCACTCAGCTCTCTACCCAATGTACCCATACTCTAAAACGCTGTAGCATTCAAATTAACGCCTTTAGAGGTCACCCCTCCTCCCGTACTCAGTGCATCTACTGGAGGTGACACACCTCTCTCCCCTAAGCCATCCTATAACCACCCCGTAACTTCACACAGTTACTAAGTTTGTCTCTGAAAAAGCAAATAAATGTTAATAAATACTCACTAACAACAGGGCTTCACTGTCACAGAAGCCTTATGGGTGATGCTTTCTGAGGCATGTTTTGCTGTGTGAAGGCTGTTTAAATGCAATAGACCACCCAAAGTTCGAAGCTTGGGCTTGGTAAAGTGGGGTCAGCCTGAGACACTCATCGCTCATCTCACTCCTGAGAGATAACCGGGTTCATTAATCAGTGTGGAGAGTGGACACCCTGCTCCAGAAAACTAGGGGGCAGACCTAGACCAGCAATGGCAAAAGGAGCATCTGTCTCCAGGGAGGGTCCCTGAGCTGCCGGCTCTGCAGGAGACAAGCATGAGACCGCATCTATTCCTCTCATTCTGTGGCCATGCGCACACAGGTGTCTGCGTGAATGTGCGCCGGCTGAAAACACGTCTGTTCCCAGTGCCCCTCCATGCTCCTGCCTGGCTGGTGAAACTCCATCCACCGTGAAGGAGAAACTGGTCAGAGCTGTGGGAGAAGATGTGAGGAGCATCACCAGCCAAAAGAGAAGCGACCGGCACGGGAGGCAAGGGCCAGGAGCACTAGAGAGACAAATCAACGCGTAACCTGTGAAAAATATTTCAAATACTCATATTTAATTGGCTTCAAACTATGACAATTATCCTTGTGGAAATTCCAACATGGTACTTCTGTTTAAATATAATAATGCTCATGAAATACAGTGTCTCTTGTCCACCTCTGTGCTGCCTCTGCCCAGCCCGCACACACACAGAGCATCTCGTCAGCTTTGTGCGCGCCCAGCAAATACCAAAATGATACACCTTGAGTGTTAAAAACAAGGTTATATTGTATATATTACCCCCCTCTCCAAAAAGGAGAAATTCAAGTAGGAAAATCACTTCTGAAGTAACCCTCATTTTACGAGCAACGGAAAAGTAAAATAATAATAATAATAATAATAATAATAAATAAAATCCCAAAACATGAAGGAGTAAATGAAAAAGTCCTGGACATATCCTGGTTGTTCTACTGATTTCGACCAGTGCTTTTTAAAAGTTGTCTTCGTTAAACGAATGTTCATGCAGGTAATAAAAAGGTATCCACGTTGAGCCGTAGGTGGTCCTCCCGTCTACCAGATGTCACTGGTGAGCTCACGTCCGGACAGTGGGACAAATGCATTGTTCAAGTGCAGCTCGGGTTTGGCCTTCCCGCCGCTGGCCACTGCCTGCCCATTCAGCAGTGTCATGGGGATGTTGCAGTAGATGTGGCGTCCTCCCAGCGTCCCCATCTGCTCTGGGGACGAGGGCACCTGGTACTCGTAGCTCCGACAGAAGTGTCTCATCTGCACGCGGTTCGTCTGGTCGAAGTCTGGGATGTTGGCGTGGGCGGGTGCCAGCGAGGCCGAGGTGGCGGTCATGGCGATAGTAGAGACAGCCTGAAGGTCGCCAAACAGGCCCTGCTCGCCGGAATCCAGCACCTGCCGGCGTAACAGGGTTTCCTTCCTCCTGATGGGCATCTCATAGACCAGTCGCTTCCAGAAGCGGGACTGCAGGCGGTTACTCCGGGGCCCCTCCCATTTGACAATGGACAGCAGCTTGATGCCGTGCTTGAGGCCCTCCACCTCCTGGTAGTTCATGATGCCGCGCAGATCGGCACACTCGATGAGGATGACCTTGATCTCCCCCGTAACCAGCATTCCATGGAGACGTGTCTCCAGCTGGAAGATGCTCCAGCCACGCTTGGCCACGAACTCGGGGGTCAGGACCATGATGAGCCTGCGGCTCTGCTCTACATTCCGCGCCAAATCCTCCATGTAGCCTTGGGAGGGGGTGGAGGGTGGAGAGATGAAGAGGGAGAATAGAGAATCGGTGAAATACAGGGAGAGAGAGATGGAGGCAAACAGCCACAGATTCACGTCACAGAACAGCTGGGACTGGTGATTACTGCTTCATTACGAACAATCAAAAATATAACCCCAAATAAAAATGTGGGTAAAATAATTAAACTCCATTATGAATCCCATTTTTCTATATAAAGTGAAATATGAGGCCTCAAATTACTCAGGAAAAACAGACAATGGATCAGAAACAAACAGAGTGCTTCCATGCTGACTGGTGTAAAAATATTCACTGACTGTGCCAAATGCGCATAACTGTGGCCAGCGAGGGGACAGAGAGGGGACACGGCTCACTGCCATATCTTATCCATCCATCTTCCACGCTGCTTACCAGCAGAGGGTCGCAGTGAGCCTGGAGCTCGTGCCAGACAGCACAGGACACTAGGCAGGGGACAGTCTGGATGGGATGCCAGTCCATCACAGGGCACAAGACAGGGGACAGCCTGGACAGGATGCCAGTCCATCACAGGGTACAAGACAGGGGACAGCCTGGATGGGATACCAGTCCATCACAGGGCACGAGGCTGGGGACAGCCTGGATGGGATGCCACTCCATCACAGGGCACGAGGCTGGGGACAATCTGGATGGGATGCCAGTCCATCACAGGGCACAAGACAGGGGACAGCCTGGATGGGATGCCAGTCCATCACAGGGCACAAGACAGGGGACAGCCTGGATGGGATGCCAGTCCATCACAGGGCAGGAGGCTGGGGACAGCCTGGATGGGATGCCAGTCCATCATTGGGAACACACTCACGCCAAAATACCAAACTGAATGTTGCTTTTGACAGCAGGGCCCCAGACCCACACAGATGGGGGGAGAACATGCAAGTTTCACACACATGGAAGTGGGTGGGATTCGAACCCCCAGCCACTCTGCTACCCACCAAGGCACCGGTTCATCCTGCCAACATCCAAAATGAGAAACAAAATGAAGCTTCCAGAGAAGACTAAAAGCTTCTTATAAAAATCATCTAACCGTGTATCCAGGTTAGTATGATGGGTATTACCTGTTTTTGAATGCTAAATACAAATACACTTAAGTATGTTGTAAAAAAGGAAAAGGAAATTCTTGGTCCATGCCAGACCTCTGTGACTCTCTGTGACTCACACTACCATGACTCTATATACACACAGGGACACCCCCCCTTGAGTTCTTGAGCTTTCCGCCCACACTGCCTGATTTGAGTTGGGGAGAGTTAATCCAAAAGGACACAAATCAAAGCCGGAGGTCATTTGATCAGGGAAAAAGAGAAACGGCGAAACGCAGCCAGACTCGTAATGACCTGCTTTGCAACACCAGGATGAGGGACAGAGAAGCCAAGATAGAGCCCAGTATGAAATACAGGCAACGTTGCCCTCAGTGCTGCCCCCTCAGGCCATGCTCTGTGACCTCACAGGCTGTAACCTCCTCACATGTAACCCGCTGCTCTCTTTCTGCTTGTATGACACTTTTGGGCACACTGTGGTCCGCACTCAACCGCGGCGTGACAGACTGGACCCCGACAGGAAGCGGTCCAGACGGAGGCAGGCATTCGCACTGACGGCGTCCACAGAAGACGAGGACAGAGCCCCTCATCAAGGAGGCGGTGGTAATGTTTTCCTTTGGGCTGTCGTCCCCGGCGTGTATGGCCGTGTGAATTCGAGCATGATGCGACGCCCCGAGGTGCGTGGACGATCTGTGTCGTCCTGCTTGGGAACACGTTGACAGCATGGCGGCGAGACTCCTGTCTGTCTTCATCTTCGAACAAATGTAACGATGGAAGAGCAACAACACATTGCAATTTCATGGTCAATTTGCGGCGCATAAATAACGGCGTTTGTGCAAGTGGCGCTGGGTACAAAACCCACTTTATCTCACTCTCATAACGATGTAAATCAATTAATGCCAATAAGATGCAGCAGACCTTGTACATTCAAGTGAGCTAGTTAAATGAAGGAAGCTCTTCTCTCCTCTCTTCCTCTCTCATCACCTCCTCTCTCCTCTCCTCTCTTCCTCTCCCTTCTCTTCCTATCTTTCCTCTGTTCCTTTCCTCACTCCCTCTCCTCTCCTCTCCTCCTCTCCTCTGTCCTCTCCTCTCTTCCTCTCCTCACTCCCTCTCCTCTCCTCTTCTCTCCTCTCCTCCTCTCCTCTGTCCTCTCTCTTCCTCTCCTCCCTCCCTCTCCTCTCCTCCTCTCCTCTGTCCTCTCCTCTCTTCCTCTCCTCACTCCCTCTCCTCTCCTCTGTCCTCTCCTCTCTTCCTCTCCTCACTCCCTCTCCTCTCCTCTTCTCTCCTCTCCTCACTCCCTCTCCTCTCCTCACCTCCTCTCCTCTCCTCTGTCCTCCTCTTGAGGAACTTATCAAACCCACCACAGACACGTGGCTTCCTCGAGGGCTGACAAATCACAGACAGAAGCATTCCACGTCTGTACCCCATACAGACACATACAGTGGCTCATGAAAACGAGTAAACAAATGTGGAAGCAGGCATGCACACGGAAAAACACACAAAGATACAGACACACACGGGACAGAAGATGGGCTAGGGGTAGGAAAACAACTTGGGTTAGATAGGGTAAGACAAGGACTTGGGGACTTGGGGTATCTCTTACTGCTGCTGGGGATGAGGTCACGGTCTGGGATGAAGAGCTTGTACCCATAGTGCTTCTCCAGCACATCTGGGAGGACCTCCAGAGCAAACTGCTCCTCCACGCTGGCAGAACGGCCCAGCGCCTCCAGGTCCACCTTGGTATAGGACAGGTAGGCGTCGTACTCCTTATGATCTGTCAGAAACACAAAGGCCTGGTCACTTTCACCCCACCTACCCCACGCATCACTTTCCTGTCTGTGACGCCTTGTGGCAGCGCTTACATGCGAGAACCACAGATACCTGCGCAAAGGAACCAGAGAGCGGCACCTTGGAGCTGTACGGACAAATTCAGAATGCGACTTACTTAAAATCTCACACGTGAGTGGATAAACTAAAGATTTATCTCAGGCACAAAAAACCGATTTAAGGTTAAAAGAGGTGCCACCGGATCAGAGGTTCTGTAAAATGAAAGGTCACTGCACACTGCTGCTGTTTACAGGGGCTTGTTTACCACATGACTGATGTACCTCCCTTCGGAGATGGTGCTGCATAATGGGAAAATGATTTCCCCAAAGAGTTCATTTGCAGTGTCTGGCAGACTCTGTCCTCTTTTGGGGGGGGGGGGGCAGCACTATCCCTGCGATGGGTCATGGGAGGCACCCTGTTAAATAAACACCCTAAAAGGTACATGTGCTGCCGATTGGCCAGAATCACGGCCCCTCTTAGAGTTCCGTAAGACCATCAGCGGGACGCCGAGGGGGCGGTCTCCCGCCTGTGATACCGTCTTAAAAAGCTGCAGTTGGTCTCGATGTCCACGCCGCCGGCACTCACCATCCTCGGTCTCGTCGCTGCCGAAGTGACGCCGGTAACACAGCAGGATCTCCACGTTGTAGCACTTGTAGACAGCGGTGAGGAGGCCCAGCAGGAGCAAGATGGCCCCCAGTCCGCCTGCCAGCTCCAGCCTGTACACATCTACAGAGGGCAGGGAGGCGAGCTCTCCTATACACGCGCTCTCCTCTGCCTTTCAATGCCAGTTCTTAAAAACAGCAAATAAATAATGAATGTGGACGCGTGGGGGGGCAGACGCTGACCCTGAATGACACCGTAAAACGCCGTAACACGCGTGATGCCTTTCCACCCTCAGCGGCCCCTCTTCCCTGGAGTTTTTCTGCCTGTGTCATTCCCTGTTTTATTTAGATCTGCAGTGGCGATGCATGGCTATGATTCTCCACTAGGGGTCTCCCCAGACCCGCTCTGAGGCCAAGCTCTCATAACACAGGCATATGTTACGATGGCTGGCCCAGAACTCAGAAGAGGGATGTTTCTGTACCGTCGTTCGTTATGCTGTGTAATAAATGGCAACTAAAATGTGGAAATTCATATGGAGAAACATTTAAAAGGAGAAGCAAGCTTGTATGGTTCAGCTTGTACGAGTGAGTCTGAATAAAAACAGACTGAGTAAATCACTCCCATCTCTCCTTCATTTTCTTTCTGTCTCTCCTTCACAGGCAGACAGGACAGATCCCTATGCAGAGTCTCACACAGTCACACACACGGAGGCTCTCGCACACGCACACATAATCACACGCACACACACACACAGACACTCACACAGGACTTTTTCTCACCAAACTACAGGTTTGCGATGGCACCACACATTGCTGCACTGAGCACAATTAAAGTTAAATGGCTTACAGGATTTCATATCAAAGCATAAATGTTATTTTTAACCATTACAGCCCATTAAAGCACGCACTCAGTTATACATATGCCTGGAAGGCTGAACCTGCACGCCTAAAATGAGCCACTTTCCTCATTAAAGGAAGGCTGTAGCTGGAGGACAGGAATGAGCCGCTCACTCGCATCCCGCTGGGGACTCCAGAGACAATGCGTGTGGCCTGGGGGCTTGGAGGGCAGCCGCCCCCGCTTCTCACGCCTTAGTTATCAGCACGGTACAGTCATTCATTTTACTGTGGATATGCACCCCCCACTCCTGGCCTGCTGTATTTTCACAGCAGGACCACTTTCACGCCACGGGCCTGGAGTCATCATCACTTGAGGAGGAAGAGGAAGAAGAAGGGACTCGTTGACATTCTGATGATTTCTTAGTGCCATCACTACCCCCCCGATGTCCTCTGACAGCATGTACAAGACCTGAAGCAACACAACGAATGGACAGTGACTGTCCTTTTGGCTCAGCTGCCCCCTCTTTCACCCTGTGCCCCTTCTGTGCCACCTCCTCTAAAGGAGACATGACAGATGGAGAATTGCAATGTGTTTCAGATCTGATCACCTGCTTGCCACCCCCAGTGCTCCCCAGGGGCATTACACAAAGCTGTCTGTCAGCACCGCCCTGCTGGTTGCCCTCTTACCTCGCCTCTGTAGGATGGCGCTTGCGTGTCTTCTGCCATTGTGATTCTCCACATAGCAGGTGTAGTTTCCCATATCGGTCTCTTCCACCACGTCGAAGGTCAGCGAAAGCTCCACCTCCTTCTCACCTAGGAACTCCCTGAGAACCCTGCAGTGAGGGGGAGGGGGCAGAGCTGTCTGGGTAAAGCCATAAGAACTGATAGGGGGTCTGCGCATGCGTGTGCATGAAGAGTCCCCCAGCCACTAGAGGGTAGCACCAGACACACGTTGGTACTCCTGGGTCTGAGGGGGTACCTGGCTCAGCTCAGGAAGATGGGTAGCAGTATACTTGACCTTTCTACTTGCCCTCTCCCAGCTCTACTTTTAGGGTCAACCTTCTAGCCCATCATTTATTGCTGGTGATAAAAGTATCTCTTTACTGCCATGAGACAGAACACTGGAGGTGGAGCCCCCCAAAGGACTACCATTTATTGTGTGCCTGTCTTTGTTTCTCTAGATGTCTTGGAGAGGTTGAATTTTGCCTTATTTTGCTAATTCCACTTGCACAAAAAACCCTGAAAAAGTAAAAATACAAAGGTCTTTCTGTAAAAGAAACACTATTTCTTCACCTGGTGTTTAACAAAACATTTAAATGCAAGTTTGTTCACTTGAAGTTGGGGGGGCAGCGTGAATAACTTCAGTAGTTGGTAGGCGACCCCTTAAAGAGGGCTATATCAACATGTTTGTATTAGAGAAGCAGGCAGTACTGTCACTGCTGGCTTTTCACACAACAGCTAACAAGGTGCGCTCATGGGCTCACTGTCATTAATTATGAGTGAGACTGTCTGCGTGAAGCCTGCCCTCCGCAAGACAGACCCCCCATCATCCCTATACCGAGGGACTGGGGACCCTCGGAGGGATGGGTCGCCTGTCATCACTGTGGTAACAGATTGATGGGCCCGAGTAGTGCAGGGGAGGGATGGTAATTTATCCTCTGTAGAGCTGACGTGGGTTGGGACAGAGTTTCGGGTGGTGGGAAGTGAGGCCAGAGCTTCTGAAGGCAGTCATGACGTCTCCATTTGTCAGCTGGCCTCCGCCTGTGACGGAGCTCAATTAGCCATGACGTAGAGCCACACCAATGGGAGCATTCTCTCAGCCAGAGGAAAACAACAGGAGGGGGCCGAGGCAGGATGAGGCCACCGCCCCCCCACCCACGCTGAGATGGATTCATGGCCCCCACCCAAGGTGTGAGGGAGTCATCGCCTATGCTTCATGTTCCCTTCTATTACACAAAGTGCATTATTGGAAATGCACACACACACACACACACACACACACACACACACACACACACACACACACAAGAGCTCTGTCTTTTCAACATCTGTCTTTTTATTGAATTTATTTCTTTTAGCCTAACCCTAATCCTAACTATGACAAGCCTAACCCTTACCCAGGCCTAACCATCACAATACAAGGCTTGTGGCTGTTTAGGTTTTTTGATTACATTTACAGATTTTTATATGTTACATATGTTGTGCTTACAAGATAAAATGTCAGGTTATTATTATTTCCTGGGGACATTGTGTCCCCAAAACGTGACAATAAACATGTCCATCACTCTCACACACATACATCACACACACTGACCTCTCTCTCTCACACACACTTACTGTCTAGCTCTCTCTTAAACCCACACACTGACCTCTCTCTCTCACACACACTGACCGTGTAGCTCTCCTTTAAACACACACAAACACACACACACACACAAACACACACACACACACACTGACCTCTCTCTCTGTCACACACACTTACTGTCTGGCTCTCCCTTAAATACACACACACCTCACACACACACCGGCCTCTCTCTCTTACACACACTGACTGTCTGGCTTTCCCTTAAACACACACTGGCCCGCCCTCAGTCTCCCACAGCACTACGTGGAGTTCTCAGTAAAACTGGGTCGTAGTATTTCACAGCACTGTCCTGACCTGCCTATGCCTTGTTTGAATTTTAAAGCTGACCTCCTTTAGAAAACGCGGCAGCGTTTTGTTCTGAGGTTGAGTGCTGCTCTTTTGTCCCCAGGCCCCCTGCTTCTCCCCCTTCAAGTTGTTCTGCATCCACCGAGGGCCGGTGAATCTTGACATGGCTGTTCCACAGCTTGCCTGTATCAGACTCGCAGCTGAATGAGGGGGTGGGATTTCAGCACGGGCAGCCAGACTCTATGAGTGGACGGCTTCTGGGGGACAGCATGCTGGACGTGGATGACAGCGGCGATGGCCCCTGGATGGATGGAGCCATCGCTACGTCATCGTCTGTGGGGTGACTGGCCTGTGAGACGTCACATTTTGCCCGGGGACCCGTGTAACTATGAGACTTGACAGTTGCCTGCTCGACACGGTTTCTTTAGATTCTTTACATTTTGCTGATTTGTTTTTCTGAGTCAGACAATTTTTTTGTGACAACACTGATAAGAACTATGAAAATATTTCTTATTCTATTCTGAATGTTTCAGTCCTGTATTATTACATTGTCAGATGTAATTACCATCAATTATTTAATTGCCTTATTTAATGACAATTAACTGAATGGCTGATTAATGCTAATTTAGCTGAGTTCTGAGATGTACACTGACATGTAACAATGACCCACAATGGGGTAACACATCTTCCTAATCAAACTAAAGCAGCTGAACAGACGCCATCTTTTAAGTACCAGTAGATGAAACATGTAGATCATTAACATGGAAATTAAACCTATAAAACAACAGGGTGGGCTGGAACAAAACTCAGCATGCAGAGGTCAGGTCTGAGAACCTGGACGCTCCATCACCACACGACAGGGTGACAGAGGCTATCTGCCCCGTTAACGTGGAGCTAAAGACCCGGCCGTACCTGACTTCACTCTCTTTAATGTGTCCCTCCAGCTCTTCCACAAACTTCTCACCCTTCATCCAGTAGATGATGGGTCTGGACTCTCCGCTGTAGCCAAAAAAGGCCCGGCAGTCCAGGCTGAGTGGCATTCCTGTGGAGCGGCGAGACAGGACAGCGGTCACTCAAAACCCCCTTATAAGATTACACTCTCTGATGGCTGCATGTGTACCGCCCATGGGGCAGAGATGGGCCTGCCTTCAGATTGCCTTCCGGCCCCACCCCACCCCGGTCGGGCACTGGAATCCATCTAAAGCACAGCCCTTCCAGGGTTTAATAGCTATCGTGAAGGCCTAATAGCAGAGGACAGAGAGAGCCAGGGACAGAGCTGAAAATGCTCTGGGTGAACTCTGAAAAGGCGTGCGTGAAAACAAACAAAGGAACAGAAAAGCAGGCAGAGCCCCCAGAGTGAGGCTTTTACGAAACTTTTAGAAGCACAGCTGCTTAACTGCCTGAGGCCCCCGAGAGGTTGCCATCCACGCCCTGCCTGCTATCTCTGGCTACTCTGGAATAAGCTCTGATCCACAAGGTTTTACTCACCTGTGTGTCCTGTAGGTGGCACTAAATGCAGCGGGGTAAATCCTTCTGGGTGACACATATAGATCACTAGGAGCCCAGGAATGATGACAGGTGTGTGTGTGTGTGTGTGTGAGCATTTGTGCATGGTTGTTAGTTCAGCCTCTCTTTAAAATAACTGATGAATGTCTCCTTGTAAATCATAGCGAGAGGGAAAAGAACCCTCACCCACCCAAACAGCCACACGTGTAAAAAATCAAAGTGGGTGGAGAAGGGGATGGAGCGGTTTAGCCAGCGTCTCCAGTGAGCTCTGTCACTTTGTTACCACCACCGGCTCTCGTGGCTGTCTCAGACCTCTGAGTCCCTCACACTCTTTTCATCATCCACAGGCATGAGCACAGTGGAGGTGACCATGCCAAGATGGCCTCCCAAGAGTCTGAGTGTTGCCATTGTGCAACTTGCAGGTTCACACTTTGCCCATGAATCCAGCACGAAACACCCACTAATAAGGTTCTCCTTCCCTCTCAGTGCTTCAGCAGAAGAGGGATTTAACTTTGTCCGCAGCTGCAGGTTAGCATTGGCTTCCAGTTTGTGTGGTGTTGGCATGTTCTCTGCGGGATTAAGGGGCAGGTCCGCTTTCCACCCACAGCCCAAAGACACCCTGTGTATGTGTGTGTGTGTGTGTGTGTGTGTGAGTACACTATGCTGAGTGCCATCTTCTCCAGAGTGTACTGCACCTCAAATGACTAGATAGAAGAGTGTCATTACCCAGACTGCGTGAGAGTCAAACATCCCAGTGACACCTGGAGCTCCCTGTGTTGCCATAGAGTCATCATATCTAAGGTGACCGGCCCAGATCCTCCAACTGGTGTCACAAACTTTGCTGGTAGAACATTTCTCGCTGGGAGAAAATCTTTGGCCCCCCGGTTTATGAGAATCTCTGCACTGACTTGTGTACTGAGCAATCCGTCTCACTGAAAGCACTCTCTGTTCATCAAGACCAAAGGAGACCCTAAAGAGTCCCTAACTGAGTTCATGGTCATATTTAGCTAGAAACGCTCACATGGTGCATTGTTAGCAAACCTGTCCTTGAGGTCCTTTTATCTTATCTTCAAGATGTTGGTTTGATGACAATAACATGTGTTAAATTTGTCATCCGCATAATTCACTGTGTGATCATTGCCATGGGTACAGTTCAGCAATTACGATGGCTCTGTTAATTGACTTTGGACGTTGATAATTCTGGGCGCTGCTGTTCAGGGCGAGTGCAGACACCAATCAGGAGCAAATTCACTTGGTGGCACTGCCAACGGCGCTGTGCATCCGGGGCACGATGAGGCGGGAGCAGACAGCCGCGTTGTTGCCCTGGCAACGCTTTCTTCGTACCGTCGACTAAAGAAGCATGATGCCCCTCACCTGGAATCAACCTCGGCGCCCTTCCATCTTCAACATTTACAGGGAATAATTGTGTCCTGAAAAGCCATTACTATGTTCTCGAGACCATTAGTGGCCAGTCCAACGCGGCTCACTCCGGTGAACACGGAACTTTGTTACCTCTGACTGTGAAGAAATGGTCTGAGGAGGGTTAATGCAGAAAGCTGTCAGACTCACAGGTCATCAAGCAGTAATTACAGACAAACGTGGTAACCTTCAAGGCGAAGCCACAGTGTTTTACAACGCGTGAACTGCCCTGCTCGCTTCTAAATGGAGTCACATCACACGTATGAGCGGCTCGTCACTACGCCGACCCGAGGTGCGAAATGACTCCATTCAGAAGTTTGTTCTTATTAAAACTCCTCAGCAAGCGCTTATTTTCAACCAAGCCTCCGTTTTCAGCTCAGCCTTAGAGCTGGACGCTGCATTGCAGCAAACCTGAGAATCGAACCCTGCTCACGAGTCTGACGGGGGCCTTTCTGAGATTTGGGCTCTGCGTGGGGCACCCTCTGTCTACCTGACAGACACTCGTTTTGCTGCAATGACAGGGCCGACTGTGGTCCTGCTGGGGGAGAAATCCGTATCGATTGGCACCTTCAAAACCTCGCTGAATATGTCTGTACTGGTCAAAGAAATAAAGAAAAGATGCAGTCTCATCCCATAAAGTATATAATGAAATATGACATTACATTAGACACACAGACAACCTGTCCACAGGCACTTCTGGGTTTTTGGGGGTAGTACCAGTATCAACACTTTTGGCTACAAGGGGCTGGTGAGATGTCCTCATTTCAATCACATGACACCAAGACCACATGCCATGACCTCACAGGGAGAGACTGGGCAGCTTCTGAATGAGTCTCTGTCTTCTGTGCAAAGACGTGAGTCTAAATCAACAACGAGAGCGCAAACTCCTCCCTTTAACATCAAGACACAGCGTAAGCATGGGACGAGTTACTCAAGACGGCAGTTAAAATGCGGAAGGTTTACACAACATGGAGGAGGTGGAGGTCTTGCTCTCCATCATGTTTTGTGATTCAACAGAATTGTTCCAGTTGAACCCCCCCAGGACAGCAGCCAGTCCCTCCACTGAAGCCCCCTGCTCTAATTGCCCTCATGGTGCCTCTCGCCTGCTGTGTTTGAACAGTCACCCAGCCAGCAGGAAGAGATTCCTCATTAGTGTAAAATCCATACCCTCTACATTAAAGATGAGGAAGCCCGAGCTGGCCAAGAGATCTGAAGAAGCTCCTGACCTATTCCTCGCTCTCGAGACGTACGCCCATTCCGTCTGATCAAAGGGCCTGGAAGGCTACTGGCTCTGCTTAGAGATGGCAGTGCATGTAGGACCTACCGTCCTGCCTGTTCTGCTCTGGAGATGAGCAGTCCGGTCCAGGGCATGCGGAGGCAATTTGCACTGCGGAGCTGTGCTTTTTTCACCGGGAGAGATCTGGTGGATGACTGCGGCCCTTCTATCATGGACAGGGAGAGGGAGGCCTTTATGGCTGGTGTCTTCTCCCTCAGAAAATCCATATTTTTAACATTCTCTTTTTATGGAAAACATGTTGAATAAGAGAGCAGACTGCAGTTGCCGTGAGCATTTTCTAAACTCATACCAGCTGCTTTAAAATCGCCCAACTACATGCCATAGAGTTCATCATTTTTACTCTTTCAGCTTCCCTCTACTGCCTAGTCAGATGACTTAAACGGACCAATCTTAGGCTGACATGATATGACCCAGGATTATAGCATACGTAGTGCTGGATAGGGGTGGATTATGGGATATGGAGTACAGAAGAGGTACAGCCTTAGTACAGAGAAAGTGGGTGATGTTTTAATACAAAACAAAGCGTCCACATTTCATTAGTGGCATTCTCCGGAGCAGACTGCGAGCACTCGTCACATGGCTCAGCGTAGCAGGCAGCCCGTGTGACACCATGCTTTTTATCACACTTTCTCAAGGAAATCTGTTAAACATACTGTCAAAGTGCAAACGTTTGAAATACGAATGTGCGAGCCTGAGCCTGGCACCAGGGACAAACACGTATTTCAGGAGCCTTGATAAATAAACGGCCCACGCCTGCGGCTGTCCGTAAGATTGGGGCGGGCGTCAGCCAGAGTGCCCTTCCTCGAGTCACACGCTGGGCCGTTTAAGCTAGCACTAAATTAATTTGCCATTTGTACAGGCAGGTAGGAATTCTTGTGTGGGGGGTCACTCAGCACGTTACATACAGGACATGACAACAACATGAATACATGACACAAAAGTGGTGTGGTGTGAAGCTCAGAAGGTTAAATCTCTGTTAGTCTCCAGAAGGTTGTGGATTTGAATTCTGTGGCCAGCAGAGTGACATCACTGTTGGACTGATGAGCAAGACCCTTCACCCCCACTGTTCCGAGGGATAGTGGGTGACCTGGCTGTTTGACCCTAAGCTTTCCTAACTATTTAGGACAAAAAAATGCTTAGAAACTTCAATAAAGCACAGAGCTACCATAATGGGCAACCTTCTCAGGTCAAAGGTCAAGCACTCCTGACCTCATACCCTTCCTGAGAAAAAAGATTAACATACAATATGTATAATGCAGGACAGTACCAAGTAGTGAATTACAGTGTCACTATGTGGCCTCCACCTTCCCTTCTGTAGGTCCCTGTGTGCATCCTGTGTGCGTCTGGGCCCAGACTTCAGAACCACCCAAGGTTGGCATCATGTCCGTTGATGTCACGACGGCTTTCATGAAGTCTGCAGCCTGTCGATACGAGCTCAGATGCGCTGGTTAATTAGCTTACACGAATAGATTAAAGGCGCCAGCGGGGGGGGTGGGTCACAGCTCGTAAACACTAATGCCACTTGGCTGAAAGGGGAGGATGGAAGATGGATGACTTAATGGAAATCTGAAAGTAATGAGGATATGAGCTCTCAGGAGTCCTCCAGCTTGTTATTATGGGAGCTGAATGACTGTTTAAGAGCACGATTAGTGAGGGTAACACTTAAATAAAAGCCACTTGGAAGGTGGTCCTCCTCAATGCTGAAAATCAGAAAGTGTCGTCGATAACAAATATCATGTCGTCATGGGGAAAAACGAGTTACAATAAAAAATAAATGCACTCAGTGAACCGGGATAAAAGGATAAGGGGGAGATCTGCTGTGTGAAATATTCACCTCAGTCCAATTCAGTGTAGAAAAACATTTTTAAAAAATACACTGTAAGGCCACAAATCAATGAAAAATGTATTGTTTCATATGCAAAGAGGGATGGACCATAGAGTATATCACCCCCTGTGAGAGCAGATGGGGACGAGTGAGTCAGAAAGCCTTATTTCCTGTAATGGGTATATGTCACTGTCAAAGCCAGTCCGTCTCCTCCTTCCATTTACCTTTCGGTACCTCTGTCCTGTCTCAGGTCCAGCCTGGTTCACTGTTTCCTTAAATAAAAACCTTGTTGTCAGACAGTTCTATCCTCCATGCCAACTGCAGCTGGTTTTCCACTGGCCAGAAAAGAGCGATGGTGAAGGAAATGTCAAACATGCCCTCGTTATGGCTGAATTCACATCATCATAAGGTGCTATGTAAGGATAACCGAAACGGGGAGGGTCTGACTCTGAAGCAGGGTGGGGTCACTGCTCTGTCAGCCTTTGGAGATGCTCTCTGTGCTGCTTGAGCAGATGAAGATCTCTGGATGGGTATCTCCAAAGGTTGACAGAGCAGTAGCCCCAGCTTCATGTATGAATGGCCCTCTAAGGATGCTCCAAGATCAGCCAGACACCTGCACCTGCCTCTCTTTGCCACTGGGTGGTGCTTCAGCGAGGTGACAGAAGTGGCGGAGAAGAATGAGGAGACTCCTCCTCCCCTCACTCCAGAGCTCTCAGACACCTCATTCACTACTGCTAAGCCCTTCAAAGCCTCACACAATGATGACAGGATGCTCCAACGGAGGCAATCTGTGGTGGAGTCACATACCCACAATGCCATGCAGCTCAGAGCCCCTGCACTGTGATCAAAACCATTAAATCCCCAAGACCGAGCTTCAGAGTGCAGAGCCAGGAGGGAACCTAATTGGGCACAGGTGTAGGCATTCAATTAGGCAACAAAGCAGTAAGTAGGTGAACTGGACAAAGAAAATTTGCAGTTGCCTCCCTGCCCAGTGGCCACATTGAGGCATGACAACAGGTGCAAAACACCGAGAGGGGCAGCTGTTGGAAGAGTAGTAGTAAATCCCAGAGAGAGCAGGAGAGAGCCCTGGACTGGGAAGGGACATGAGGCACAGATAGTGAGTTAGGGAGGCAGGGATGGACTGGGAACAAATATCCTGAGATATTACATCCCAGTGGAATACGTTTTGCTCCAAGCCCACATATATAACAGCCCCCAAGGACAGCTCCCAGTAGTCCCAATGGTTGCTCCATCCTTGGAGCAGGGTGTGAGCCTTCTGAATTTCTGACGAGCTCCAGTCCACAGAAACGGCTCTCTCCAAAAAGTCCACCCAGGTGCTGCATTATAGCCCACTGAAGTTCAGAGGTGATGCTGTGTGTCAGGCCAAGGACGTAATAAGTGGGTCAAAGACTGACAGCATAATAGAATCATTGTCCCCGCAGCCTTTTCCAGGGATCAGAACCTAATAAAAAACTGATCTCATTCAGCAGGCTTTCATTTTTGGGAGATTGACATGGTTCGAGGTTATTAACTTGGACGGGGAACTTCAGATCATATTGTAGGGCTAGATTCTGAATGGACAGAAAAGTGCCTCTAATTGTTGTAACAAAATTTTATACAGAGTCTGACTACTTATAGACAAACCGCATTTGGTCAAAGAGAGCAGGTAACGGCTCAGGGCTGCCAGACACAATGCTTCTGTCCGCTGATCGATGGGTGGGTTTAAACCTGTGTACACACCCCTAAGATGGCGAGGAAGCTAACGGTAAACTCTGCCTACACTGAGACAAAGATGCCGTAAAGGATAATCTCGTTACAGCAAGTGTTTGCATATAAAAACCCAGGTTGGAATGATCTACTGCCTTCCAATCAAAAGAAGACTAACAGGAATTAAAAGATAGACGGAGTAGTGCTCTTTATTTCACACAGTCTCAGCCCGGTTCTGGCCTGTTCCTTAAGGCTTTACAGAAGCGGGTACTAAACTCTGCTTTCACAGGAGCTCTGCCAACAGGGGCAGAGTATCTGGGTCCCTGGCAGGTCCCTCCAGGGTTCGAGAAGCATGAGTAACATGCTGGGTGCCTTCGGGTTTGACACTAACGGATGACACACGAATCGCACCGATCGTCTGTGCTCCTTCCAGGATGACAAAAAGGAGATGGGGACATCCAAAGAGAGACACGTGTCCTTCACGACCGGCATGCAATTGAGGCTCATCTACGAAAACACAGCAGGTGAAGGAGGCATGTAGACACTCACTACCCTATACACAATCTCGCTTACATGCACGCAAACAGACACACACACATTAAATCTGAGCCTGCAAAAGCGATATGTCTGAAAAGCCCCACGCTGACACACTCACACAGGTCTTTGTACCCAGCACTCGCTGCCTGTTTATGATTTTCCGTGTTCACCGATGGAAAGACAAGGATAGATGTAATTTCATTAGGACACAAAGAGTCTCTTCTCCGAGCTGCGGACGCTGAACGGTGTATTTGCATTTTAAAAGGACACCTGCGACAGGCGTAAACAGAGGCGATCGAGCTGACGGTACAACATTTTCATTCATCTGCACCCCGCCAACGGGAGTCATCAGAGGCCAGGGGCAGGGTTGGGGGGGGTTGAAAGTCTGCCTCGCTGCCGCCACTGTGATGTCACTGGTCTCCCAGCAGCCTTTGCACCGTTTATTCAAACTGCTGCTCACCAGAGGGCTGGCCCCCCAAGGGTGATGGCGTGACTTAATTGCATGGAGCTGGATGGATGTCGGTTTGTGGGAGATTTTCCTTAAAGCATGACTTTGACACCCACCCAGCATGGAAACTGGGGAAGGCCAGGGAAAACCTGACCTGGAGCACAAGCAGTCAGTGGAATTCACCCTGAGAAGGGAGCTGGAGCATGTTCAGGAAAGGGCTATGTCACATGATCATAGGGAGGAGTCAGGTCACAGCACTCTGTCCCCACAATGTCTAGCCAAGTTAAACGTGATTGAATACTAATATTTTATTCTTCCTCCTGGGGATCTTGAGTAGTTTTCACCTATTGGGGTCAGCAGGGCCAGCCAGTATCCAGTATTCCTGGCTCAGTTGGAGTTCAGGACCTTGCTCAAGCGCCCAACGGTCACATGGTCATTCTGCTGACCATAGGATCTGTGGCCACTCTGTGAAAATGGCCCTCAGTTTAGCCTTGTTACTGGGCATCCGTTAAGACCCTGCTTTTTGTACTGCGGGCTCTTTAATTACCATGAAGTCAGATGTGCTGCCACCGCGCCATCAAAGTGACACCTCCATCTGTCTCCTGAGCAGATTCGGCTCCTCTGAGGTGACTGTGGCCCCACAGCTCCAACAATTAAAACGGTCTCCGGCATTTCACGGCTCGGAGTCTTCAGAGAGAGGGCGAAGTAACAGACAGATGCCAGGAAGGAGTAGCGTGGAGGGTGGTTGGCCCTGGCGACAGACCAGCTTCATTCATGTCAACCCGGCATTTTGCTTGAGCGCCCCCAGCTGGAGCCCAGGAACACTGCATGTCTATCTTTTCGATTAGTGAATTTCATCACAGAATTGAATTCAACACAGTTTCCTTTTTTCTCCTTTTTCCTTTTTCTTATTTTTCCTGAGTGTACCAGTGTAATTACGACATACTCCTGTTAAGTGCCTACTGTGAAAGGCACTTAACTGTGAAAAGGCACTATATAAAAATAAATTGACATTGATTTGAATTGAGTTTGAGACAAAAGAATTTTTATCTAAATGAAAATTGCTAGAAAAAATACAATAAAACTGCCAATATTTTATAATATATTTTTTTGTGGAGTTTTATGTTAAAAAGCCAGTCGTTTACATGGTAGGTGGTAAACCTAAGTGAACAAAAAAGTGAACAAATAATTAGATCTAGTATTTTATTATAAAACGGTGTGTTGCATGGAATATTTTAGCTGAGGGACTTTAATTTTATTTAAATGGCCACCTGTCACAAGTGAAGCAGTATATTTAATATACCACTGTGGTGACATAAATGTGAAATACCAGAAACACTGTAAAGACAGGATTAATTATTCAGTTAAACATGTGAATTAGGTGGTAGCAGAAACTATATATTTTAATGTATTTGTTTGAGAAGGAAAGTAAAGAAAACATTAAAACTGAAGCTACGGCCTTGAAACTTAAGAAAACACGAGGCGGGGGGCTGTAAAGATTCAGGCCACGGGTGTGTGAGTTACAGCCGGTAGGTAAACTGTCAGCCACCTTTCCCTGGTCATAGCAGGTGCTCGTATTTAGCACCTGGGCTCGGTCTGACAAGCGGCGTATCGAGGAGGAGTCTGTCTGCAATCTAATGGCCTTCTGTTCAACATATGCGCCATCCGAGATGTTTATGCACAAACCAAAGTGAAACTTTCCCTAGCTTGGGTTAGCACATTTTCTTGCACTTCTACACCATGCATAAACACACAGAAGGACTAAAGACTGCTCCCCTCACCGAAGGAACCGGCTAAGAGCGCGACACACATTCTCAGGGGGACCGAGGTGCCGACATGCTGCCAAGGAAGCTGAGCTACGGAGCGTGTGCTCCCACCAACTGCTGCCCTAACATCATGATGTCTAACTGCTGTTGAGGATTACCGTCCGCCCCCTGTTCCTGCACACACCTCAGATGAACATGGAAATAACACCCTGTTCTTATTGCTAAGCAGGAAGCGGAAAAATTCTTTCAAAACCCATAAGCAAGTACACACCACTATAGAGTATTCCCCTCGCAATAAGTGAAATCAACACTAAATACTGAAAACCAAAATGTAACGTGAAAGGTGCCTATTCTACTATCAAAATAGCCTCATGTTTTCTGTTACTCTCTGCCTCACCCATTCAGACCTGTGGATGCTCTGTGTCTATATGCTCCTCCTCCAGTCAGAGTCATGATAACTCTGTGTCTATACGCTCCTCCTCCAATCAGAGTGATGATAACTCTGTGTCTATACACTCCTCCTCCAGTCAGAGTCATGATAACTCTGTGTCTATACACTCCTCCTCCAGTCAGTCATGATAACTCTGTCTATACACTCCTCCTCCAGTCAGAGTCATGATAACTCTGTGTCTATACGCTCCTCCTCCAATCAGAGTGATGATAACTCTGTGT
>JAACJT020000002.1:22094131-22105386 GCA_009936485.2 Gymnarchus niloticus
CTATACACTCCTCCTCCAGTCAGAGTCATGATAACTCTGTGTCTATATGCTCCTCCTCCAATCAGAGTCATGATAACTCTGTGTCTATACGCTCCTCCTCCAGTCAGAGTCATGATAACTCTGTCTATACACTCCTCCTCCAGTCAGAGTCATGATAACTCTCTGTCTATACGCTCCTCCTCCAGTCAGAGTCATGATAACTCTGTCTATACGCTCCTCCTCCAATCAGAGTCATGATAACTCTGTGTCTATACGCTCCTCCTCCAATCAGAGACACGATTACTCTTTGTCTGTCTCCCCCTCCTCCAAAGTCACGATCACTCTATGTTGACATTCTTGCCTGAATGAGGACTGTGAAAAGGTGGCAAACGAGTCCTTCAAATGCTGGTGATGAAAAATGACAAAAAGAGGGACAAGCAGCTCAGTTCATGACTCCATCCCCCGCTATTACTCTGTCATCCTGTCACACGGTCCTGCTCGGCACTCAATGGGGTGAGCCGCCTCCTCTGCTTCCTGTCAGTCGCGTGTATTTATACACGCCGTAAGTGCTCAGGACGTTGACGGAGAGGCCGCGTTTCTGCTGTTTGGTGCGGCATTCTGCTCGCCTGAGCCCCTGATGGAGAGACAGAATCCCATTTGAGCTTACAAGTTCACATACACAGGGGGGCGTCAGAGTCCCCTGCAAGTATGCCTCCAGAGACTTCCATTGAGGCTGCTCCCCTCCCAGCCCAAGTGTGGTGGGGCAGAAAGTCTGGTGGGTGACCTTCCTATTAGGCCTGTCCCCTTTGTTAGGCCTCGTCCCACGCCTGAGGAGGGCCCCAGGCTCAGCTAATTGCTCTCTAAAAGGACGACAGCCCCTTTATCGGCCCACAGTATGGCTGGGGGGCAGAGGTGCCCTTTCATCCTGTCTCTCCTTCACAGCCCCCATCAGGCTTTCCAGGAGCTAATAATAAACCCCTGCTGAGTAAAGGTTAGGGGGGGTCTGCTTTTCTCAGTGGCATTAAGCCTTCCTTACGCTAAGCATCTCAGCACCTAAATGCTGACAGCTGTGGCCTGACACTCCTGTTGCTCCATCATGTACCATGGAAGGTGTGGGCTAGGGGGTGGTGTCGGGTTGTGTGCGTGGACCGCGGATGCAGGACACTTTTTGTCGTTTATTCACAGGCATGTCAAAGCAAACCTTCGAGATCCTGAGTGAGGTCAAGATGGCACCCCTCCCCCCCAAGGCGACATTTACAGACGGCACAGTCACAGGCAACTGTGCCGCTTGATAAATCAGAAAATAAATTTTTATTATGAGAAGGGAGCTCTGTATGCGCCCCAAAGCAGGAAAACGAGGCCTTGAGCAGGCTGTTGTCGTGGCCACGGCAGAAGGCTTCCTTTCTCTTCATCAGTCACACAAAGAACTTAAACAGGAAGGAGGGCCTTTAAGTCACCAAAACAGATGCTCACATGAGTATATCAAATACTGAGGAGGATCCTCCTGAAAACAACTCAGGAGGATCGATGGTGATGTCTGGAAATGTGACACTTGATCTCTCCTATGGAACCTGTCTCCTCACGCCCCCGGTGTGGGTCTACCTGAGACTTATTCATTGGCAAAATGGTGCTGTTAGTTTCACATATTAAACTGCATTTGAAGAGGAATACGTTTGTGCCTCTGAATCTTAAGTACTTTTTTCCGGCACCTTCTGTTTCGTGTCCAGAGGGAAATTCATACCCAGAAACTTCTTCCTCACTGGTGATCCCTAACACCTCACCTGGCGTTTTTGGCTCGTGTCAGAATGGCAAACCGGGTGTCTTTTGACAGGTTTTTCTTACTGTCATTGTTTACCGTTTAATAGGCAAATCCACAAAATTCAAGCATGCTTCTCAGCTCTTTAAGGCAAGAGTACAATCAGTCGAGGTCTCCAATCTGAAGTTAAAGACAGTATTAACTGAGAACAATAGAACATAAGAGGCCAACTGAGGGATATTATTCTGGGAAAAAAAAACAGATTTCCCTCTGTAGGGTCTCATGTTTACCATACTAGGAAAGCATTGTTCGTGTTGCTTAGTAATGCAAAAATCTTTCATACTGGTTTCATGCTGAAATAAGAATTGCTTCAAAGAAAGTTTTGCACATTATCTAGATGCTTTGGAGATTCCAAAACCATTTTTTACGGGGGGCTTAAAGTAAATATCAAAGTATTAACATGCTGAGCAAACAGCCAACTGACAATCCAGATATGTGTGGTTACTGCCATTGACAACAGAAAGGTGATGACCAATAGTAGATCACCATTCCAGTCCTCTTAAAAGCAAAACTGAAGGAAACACATCACTTGATGAAATGAGTTCAGTACTCATTTTGGAAGAAATTACACCATAAGGCACGATTTAAATGGCTCTGTTGAATGTGCATCTCTTCCCTGCATTGCAAACCTGCAACCTCCTGCTTCAAACCCAGACCAGGCCTTCCAGTCTGTGCCGTGTGTCCTCCTGTCAGGTCATGTTCCATCCAGGATCAGCAGCCCCAACAAGGACAAAACTCAGAGAGACTGCCAGCAGAGCTGTGAGAAAACCAGGCGCTGGCTGCTCCAGATGCTGGGGTGCATGGGCGTGACGGTGAGGGCTGTTAAGTCCTCTCCACTCATTTTAACTGCCCAGGGGCGAGTGGCTTCGAGGAACAGGAGGGGCAGGTGCTAAGTCCACAGGACTAGGTGGCTGCGTCGCACCAGGGACACTGGTGAACAAATGCATTATGTGAGAGGAGGGTCACATGATCGCACCAAACCCAATTGAGTAAAAAGACCAAAAATGGGCACCAGCAAGGCAGGCTACCTGGTGTCTACCACAGGCTGACCTGCCTACTCTGGCTGACAAGATGCAGCCCTCCAGCCATTTCTTGGGGCCGCGCTCCAGTCCGGCTGCCACCCCGACAGCGCCCTCCGAAGCATCTCAGCAGCACAATGGCGAATCGGAGACTCTGTCTCCTCGCCTGTCTAACCGTGGTCTTGCCGCCGACTCATGTGGAATAATGGCCTATAATTTAGCAGCAACAGACAGCTTAAGTATGCGTCACTTCAAATTGTTTTGTTATTGTCAACTACCCTGAGTGAGCGGCAAGATTTAAAGGGCACTGCTGTGTCGTGAAACTGGATGCGTCTCCCAGAAGACGAAGGGAGAAATAAAGCGAAATCATCCTCATTCAACAACCATTCCCACGTTTCACCCGGAACATCATGCTCAGTGTTCCAAAAGTTTCATGAAACAAAGGAACGATCAGTTAAATCCTGTGTATGCCGTGATCTCAGAGGATTCTGGGAAAATGTAAGCGCATTCTTCCTACCAAGGCCTGAGACTGAAAACAATAATTAGGTTTTCATTGTAATAATGATTCAATGTACTGCTGTGGACGTGGCTCCCTGTATGAGCCCCTGCTCATTGGAGTGTCCCTCCCCCAGGTAAGACCAAGCCGATAATTAAACACAGATGGGGCTGACCTCAGACTTGTGTAGCTCATTTTCTCAGCGAGCTCCGATTCTGCTTTCCCTTGGGTCTGTGAACAGGGACTGCATCTCTGCTTGGCGGTTCCTCATAGACGCACAGAGCCTACCATTACTGCTGTTACAAGTCGTGCCGAAGGCGTCTGGTGACTCTCGTGCCCCGGCGTGTTTCATCAGCGGCTCCCAGAGAACCCCGAGTGACCCTGAGTTCGAGCCATGCAAGTCTGTGGACGCGGCAAGGAAGACTCACCCAGCTGGACGTTGATGATGCTGGCCTGTTTCTCGGCAGGGAAGAGCACCTTGGGGGGCCTGGTGGTGAGCAGGGCTGGAAAAGAGAAACCCGTAAGAGAGAGCCTGCGGCTCAGCATCAAGCAGTCTGTGTGTAAGTGTGTCTTTCTTATTTAATCCTGTGTGTGTGAGGAGGCTCCCTCTATCTCCAGAGAACAGTCTGTCTGTCTTTCTCTCATTTTCCTCTCCCTCCTTTTCCCTCTCCTTCTCTCCTTCATCTCTCTCTCCTTCTTTTGATCTTTCCTCCCTCATTCCTTCCTCCCCATCCCCCTCTCCATCTTTCCTTCTTCCTCTCCTCCCTCTCTTCCTGTCCTTCTTTCCTCTCCCTTTCCTTCCATTTCCTTTTCCCTTCTTCTGTCCTCTCCCTCTCCAATCCACTCTCCCCCCTCCTTCTTTCCTTCTCCCTTTCCCTCCTTCCTCTCCCTCTCCTACATCCCTCCTGTACTCCACCTCAGCTGTCCACTTCACTCACATGTGATTTAAATGTCTTTGTGCTTCCCTCTGACATAATTGTGTCCCCCCAATGTTGAACTCTCTCCTACGTCCTTGCACACACACACACACACACACACACACACACACACACACACACACTGCCATTTTTGTTCATCATTATCAGGACTTCCTGCTGACTCTCATTCCAAGGTATCCAAAGAGCTCTGAGAACTCAACACTCAACTTAAAACCAGACCAAAACAGTCTCTGAAAATGTGCTTTTTTAAAGACATTTTCCTGTCTGTGTATTTTTCGAAATAGTGGACAATCTGAAACCACCATCACACTAAAGGACGTGTGCTTGCATACACAAGGCAAACACACACACACCCACACCCACACACACCCACACCCACACACACACACCCACACCCACACACACGAGGCACAGCAAGTGTCTCGGATCCAGGAGGGATTGTGGAGGTGACACACTTTAGTACATAGGAATGTTTGATTATCATGACTCTGAAAAAAGCGTGGGCTCGAATGGCTTCAGACGGGCCACCCGCATGCTGTTAAAGCTCAAAGGATTCATTACATCAATTATTCAGAGCTGGGCTTCAGGAAAACACACCAGAAATATCCGGCTTGCTTTTAATGTCATACATACGGTTTCACGTGAATCTTCACGTGCTGAGAGAAGACAGAATGATTTGCCAAGTTAACTGGACACTGAGGGGGTGTGGTGAGATTCACCACTGGTTTCAGCAGTCAGATCAGAATGCTTATCTGAGAAATCCTTGTAGAGCTGCTTTGGTAGCTTTTCCAGAGGGAGCAGAGCTAAGTCTGCAGAGGACCCAATACAGAGGGTCTGAGTCAATGCTTCTCCTGAAATCTGCCCCTCATCCTTTTCATCAACCCTTTGAAAACCACTACGCACAAGCCCAATGTTTCCAGTATGATTTTTAAACCTGCAGATCATGCAGAAGATCTGCCTGGGGGGGAAGTGCTGTTAGCAGAGTTAAAAACTGGTTGAAGGAATGACCATTAGGTTCACCAGCCACATACAAATGAAGCCCGATATGAATACCTACTGGGTCGCTGCATTTGCAGCATGTTCACAGTAAATCGTGGCCTTGCGTGCGAACGGCAGGGGGCTGTTTTCCGTGTGTGTCTGATTAAAGGGGGGAGGGGGGCAGGGAGTCTACCACATAACCTTCAATTCAAGGAGAGTGTGGGAACAGAGCGTTATGGAAAGCCTTATCTTCTACTCAGGCTGGCCTCCGCCTAATTCTGCCACTTCATTGTGTCAGCGACATGGCAGCGGAGGTCTGAGGGATGGAGTCGGCACCGCTCATCCATCATGGGGGGGGGGGGGCGGCACAATGCCAGCATGCAAATGAAAGCTATCATTCTTTTCAGTCCGGGGCCAAAGCACTGGCAGGGTATTCCTCCCCCCTGTGGGTCAAGACGTCGCCCCCATCCACTGGCCCAGCTGTGGGCTCTGCTGGACAGACCCTACATCTCCATGCAGTGTTCCACCGCCCCAAAAGAATCATATTCAGATTTAATTGCTTAGCTGATGTATGCAACCAAAGTGATACTTAAACAGTTTGTTCATAGGTTCAACAGCATATCCTCTCCTGGAAGCTAAGCCCACAGCTTACAGATTTCAAAGAAGGGCTCGTAACTGCGATGCTACCTGAGTTTAAATGCTTATTAAAACCCTGACAGCACATGAAAGGCTTTGGCTGCATCAGCACCCACCTTGCAGACGGAGGTCACCTCCTGGGGCCCACATGTTCCGTACCATTTGAAGCAATGTTTAAACACCTACATTAAAGCTCCATTAACGCTAACGTTTTATTGAAATAATGACATTTAAATGTTATTAAATTCTTTAATTCTGAGAGATTTCATCGTTCAGTCAGCACATAATCGACACGTATCTTCTCAGCAGGTGGCTTCATGGATGAGACACAATGGTTCCTCCATCAGTCCAAGATGAGTTACAGTGGCACCGGAATTCCGTGTGCCAGTATCCATAATGATCACGCTCTCCTGGCATCCCATGAACAAGCATGTATGTGATCTTACCAGAATGTTCTTGAGCCCTTAGGGTTAGAGATACTCTGTGAGTCCGGGGATGGCCGGTGTGGACCATGTCCATTGGCACCCCTTACTGAATCAGATGGGGGACCAAAGCTCAGAGTTGCCACACAGCTTCTCAGTGCTCGTAGTCTGTCAGATTCACGCTGTCGCCTCGGGCAGCCATTATCCTGGCCATGCACATTAACTTCTACACTTATAAGTTACCAGTCAAATCACTGGAGGAGAAGCAGAAAGTTGTACAAGTAAAGAATCTTAATGCGCTTCGAGAGTTTGTTAGCTTAGCTTCTCAGAAGTGGCGCTAAATCACAGGGAAACCACTTCAATGACCAGCTGCTGACAGGGCCAGGAGGTATCATGGTGGCTCAGAGCAGGGGAGGACCCCCTTTCAGGCCAGTACCTTGGCATGGCAGGCTGGTTTTTCTCCTTTATTTGGTTCAGGATCTTCTATTGTGGCTTATTAGGAAGACTGCTCTGGTCAATATCTATCCCACACAATTTAGTCCATCCTCATGCTCTGCTGTCAAAGCTCTGACTTAGCAAACCCTGCAAGCACCCAGTTCAGCAATCCCCAAGGCCAGAGCCCATCCAGCACCCAGAAGCTTCTGCCTGATATTAATTGAAATGGGAAGTGGCTGTTGACACCTGGCTTGGTCTTCAAGGGGGTGAATGGGGAGAAATTCTGGCTCAGCGACCAGCTGCACCTGATATTCCCCCTCCCAGGAGATACACATAAAGATAAGGTTCCTACTGGTTCACACGGGTTCCCACTGGTTGTCACAGGTTCTTACCAGTTCACACCAATTCCCACCGGTTCTCACAGGTCCCCACTGGTTGTCAGAGGTTGTCACGAACATTGTCACCAGTGGCTTCTTCATCATCATAAACCTATACAATGCCTCTGATTTCCATACAATGCCATTAATATTGAACTCTGACTGCTGAGATTCTGCTCTCATTCTGTGTCTAATTCCTATCTGGATGAATTTTCTCTGTAGAGTCTTTTCCCGGTTTCATGTTGTTCTTTTAACAGCACATTTGCTATTTTCTCTTGTATTTGTGTTGCTGTTTATGGCTCCCTCGCTTAACTCTTTTAAGTGCTTCTGCCCCCCCCCCCACTTGGCTTTGGTCACTTCAGTGAAGCACTCAGCTACACCCCCCACCTGCCATGAGTGTGATGCTATGCCGGATCTGCAGGGTCGATGGCTGAAATCTCGCTCCAACGATCGGAAACCACCATGGCGTCAAGTCCTGGTAAACAACACAGAAGCTCTGCGGCTTGAGCTCATAGCAAACAGTTGGGTTTGTTTACAATGAAATCGCTGCATTTATGTCTCACATTTGTTTATTTCTGTGAAGCGGCCCATGGGTCCGGATGGATAATAAACACGTTAAACACCAGACAAAGATCACAAACACAAACCCGTGTCTTTTCAGCCTCGATAACAATGCTAGGTACAAAAAAATAATCCTCTATAACGACAACACTCAAAGCATGAAATAAAGAGCTTTTCGCACTTAATGTGAGCAGGGGGCTTCGGATTACATGACTTTATGGCCTGATTTGATCATAGACTCTGGATTCTGAAAGAGTGAAACGGCAACAGGACCGAGCGTGATTGCACCTTCTCCAAGGTCATCCAAGGCACGTTTAGTGTGAAAGCATATGGGACCTGGGCACAACCTCAAGCTCCATCCTGTAAATACATGCAGAGATGAGTGGTGCTCAAAATGGAAGAATGGCTTTAACAAGCGTTCACACAGCTGCCAGCCCAGGAGATGCGATACGTGATGATGGATAATATGGACTCTGAACCTGCAGCATTTCGCCGCTGCTGCACTGGATTGCTCTCCACCTCAATGCCTTGTTATGCAGGAAAAAGCTCCTGGGTTTTGGCTGTTGGATCACATGGATGCATCAGTCCAGTCCAAGCTGTGTACACGGTTTCAAATATCTAAGGATCCTTTGAGGTTCTGGGCAGGACAGCAGAATTAATAAAAACGCAACTGGTGTGTTCATGAGCTACCAGACTCACGGCTATCCGCAGACGACAACTTCAGGATATTTTCTAGTCTACCTTGGGCTCTCATGTGAATCATCTCTCTAGGCCTGGTTTCCTGGACCCTGGCTGTCCAGCCTCAGTACCCAAGCTATACAACACTCCACCACTCCCGATTCCCTAACCGTTGTATATTTCTTACATTTAACATAAATGGCACATGGGGAAATGTTGCATGGCTTTCTTTGCCAGAAAATGATCCAGAGGAATATTATTTTAATGCTGTAAAGGAAGTATTGAGTATGATCCTCAGGTGCAACATTTTATACCAAAAATGAACCCATATAATGCAAATGATCATATCTGAAATGTTAACAAAGCTTCAAACTCGACTTTGCTGTGGACCCTGAGTTTGTTTAAATACCTGGATAAAGTCACACTGTGCCGGTTAGACCCCCTGCCATGGGGGGAAAAACAGCCTTTAATCGCTGTATGAAAACACGTCTCGATTTGCTTAAATTATACACAATTAGGTTTCATTTGCATCAACATAAACACTAATATTCTTTTAAGTACTATAATAAAATGTGACAGGAACAAAGCAAATAAACAAACACCAAACCTTGTTTAATGGTAAATAAACATAATAGCAAATATTATATGAAACCAGCTCTGATAAGAGTATGAATTATACGTATTTATTAGACTCTTTAGTCTAAAGCAAGACACAGTGAGGCAGAAACATCACAGAGTATGCAGAGGAATTTGTTTTGGTTAAGGGCCTCACTCAAAGGTTCAAGAATGATATGAACACTTTTGCTGGCTGTGGCATTCGAACTGGTGACCTTCTGGTCATGAGTACAGACAACTAAGTCTGAGGTTCCACCATTGCTTCTCAACCTTTTTTCTCTGGTGGGTCACAACAGTACATAAGAGCAAGCTTGGCTGGCCGCATACAATGACCGGACAAACAAGTGGCTCGTTTTATAATATAGAACTCAGGGCTTAACAAAGCAAAAGCATTTACTCATGCTCCCCCAGGCACCCAGTTTGGTGCCCTTTTTCAATGCTACAACAGACTGGTAGGAGGCGCTATACTGTTATTAATCCAAAGTAACCATAGCATGTTAATATTATGCTGGTTACTCACATTAATGTCGCACCCAATGCTGTCAAGGGGAGATGAAATCATTGCATTCTGGCTCAAAGTGTGCAACTGCACAGCGAATTTGTGATTCCAAGTTTACATCTGTCAGACTTGACGAAACTGCGATCGCAAATGCACCAGCCGTTGCCAGCTACTCAGCTGGCTGTTTTCTGAGCGGTGGAGTGTGACACTGAAACACATGCTGTATGTCCATAGGTAACCTGCCCACGCAATGTTGCACGTTTATGAAAATTAATCTGATCACGTTTTACGTTTTTCGGGATACGAAAATGCTAGGGTTTATAATTGTGTCGCGAGTTCACGTCTACTTCTTATTAGAAGGAATCAACAGCAACTCAGTGTTATTGAAAAGGGCATTGTGGGCCGCAGACTGAGAACCAGTGGGTTACCCTATACAATCTTTACCCTGATTTTAGCCCTGATTCACAGTCGTAGTGAGTCTGCATCAGTTGCTACTAGTCTGATTTTGGGACAGTCAGAGTTGTTAGTTAGCACAAATGATCATGTAGTGTAATGATGGGCACAGACCATAGTCTCTGGCCTATCGACCGTGGATCAGACAAGCCGTAGTATTTCAAACAAATTTGAATTTCACGACTGGAGTTGGAAGCAAATCTGCTAGTTTATACAGGTCAGTGTCTCCAGTCGCAACAGACTACATCTATGGTGGAGGGGGGATTATGAATTTTAAGTGAAATAAAATGACATAGACAAACTAAGGAAAAGTTTCTCAGAAACACGACCTTTATAATGGTATGTGGAAGGGCCTGGTGCAACACAGTACTAGTGACTTATGACATTGAATGACTAGCTGTCATTCAAAACATTTCTCTAAGCATCTTTTGCCTAATCAGAAAATACAACATTACACAGCAAACCAGTAACGTTACATTTCTAGACACGAAAAACAAAGATATGATACTTAGCTAATTATGCATAACTAAGAGACCCTCTCATAAGCAGCCTATGTACAGTTATGTCTGTGTCATATCAAGCAAGTAGGATAGTTACAGTAACAAACACTAGCTAATAAAATGTTGTCCAGTTCCAATGTACCTACTATGTTAGCTTGCTAGCTAATGACTTAATTTCATCTACTATGTACTAGTAGCTGTTTCAGTAGCCATTTCTAAATCACGTTAAAAAGCTAATTTTTATCGTTTAGCATTTCATGGTTCGTATTTTGTTGATGTCTTAAATTCGATTTATTTATATTTATTGTTTTTATATTTTATGGATTGTGTTTCTTATTTTGTTGTTAATGCTTTATATTTGTAATGTTTTATATCATACAGTCCTTTTCTTTTTATTTGAACTTTTGTGGAATGTTTTTATTTTATTATGATGTAAAGCACTTTGTGCCACCTTGCTTGAAAAGCACTATACAAATAAACCTATTATTATTATTATTACTAATAATGTACATTATTTTCGAAGAGCTCATCTCCAGTCTGTTGTGAGAACTCTTGTGTTCTGAAAGTTCTCCGTAGTCAGCAGAAATCAGTCGTGAGGAATCTGATCTCCAACACATCAACAATATGCACAGATCAGTCATCAAGTGTAAACCACTAAGTCTTTTCATAATCTTACAAGATTTGAAAAATCGTGTACTGGAGAGGAACCTTAACCCATACACACCATATGTATACATATTCAGCTCTTGCAAACAGGACTAAATATGGGGGGGGGGGGGGGGGGGGGGTGCCGCTGAGGGGGGGGGGTGGTTGGCTCTCTCCCTCGGGGGGGTGGTCAAAACACCACCGCGCG
>JAACJT020000002.1:22108405-22118723 GCA_009936485.2 Gymnarchus niloticus
TCTCCCCCCCCACTCCACCCTCCTGCGCTCTATCAAGACCATACCTCGCCCCCCTCGCTCCCCCCCCTCTGGGCGGGGGTGGGGAGGGGGCCGGGGGGGGGGGGGGGGGGGGGCAGCTTTGGGTGCTGGACGGCACACGGCCCACTCACAGTGACCCAATCTCCAGCCTTAATGTCAGGCATAAGCTAAAAAAAGACATATGCATCCCACAAACGCGAGTGAAAGCAGTGAGGTGAAAATGCTGGGAAAGCTGTTAGTGCAGGTGACGTGAGGCTTCTCTGTTTCTGGGGGAGAACCAGATGATGTACAGGCCAACCATGTCATAATAATAATAATCATAAGAACACTAATAGTAGTAATAATAAGAAGCAGAATATGAAGGTATTTTGACGTGTTTCCATATGCAATCATGGAAATTCTTTTCAATCTGCAGTAATGTAGCAAAGCTCAAGGGTAACGACCTATACGGTAAGCACCAGGGAAGACACGCTGCTCCTTCACAGTGCACGGCCGAGGGGATTGTCGCCGTGCCACCGCAGAAGTTCCGAGTTGGGATTCACCAGCGAGCCGTCTTAGTGGCAGCTGGCTGACTTACGACCTCTGATCCCCCCCAGAAGAGTGAGATGGAAGAAGAAGGATACATTATCCCACGGCATAAAATATTATAATTGTGCCATGACAGCTGTTGTTTGCAGTGTTTTAAACAAAAGAACAGTTTCTAACAAGCTGTCTTGCATTTCCAAGAGTCCGTAAATATGAAGTGTGGTTCTGAGAGTTAAATAAAAGCAGTGTCGCTGATTGCTCACTACCAGCAGGGCGAACTGTTAATCCAGTTTGCACAGACTCAGACTACCGTTCTTTCGTTCCCTCGACCGGCTCACTTAAAGGCTCCCTGGAGTCCTCAGTTACGCTAGCAGCTGGTACTGTTACCTTGCCATCTGGCTGACACTTTAAAAAACTTTTTTTGTAAACTCATTTTGTGAAATGTGCTTTTTTTTTTTTTTGGTTCCAGATCAGCCATGGCGTTTTAGCAGAACCTGGGGTTCCGGACTAATGACAGGCACTTACATGAGCAGCCTGTGGTTCCTCACGCTGCTTACTGCACTCTGCCATGGGAATTTTCACACTGGCCACAGACAAACTCCCCTGGATGGCCACCGGAAGACCACAGAGATGTCCCCCTAGTGACTGTGTGTGATTCATCTCTGGCCAGAACTTCCCAAGATTTCTGCAGAGTTTACCCTGCTTTGACCTGCCTGGCCCGTTTCCTGGGTCCAGACCCCCCAGGGTGCAGGGACCCAGAGAGCGAAAAGCCCGATCGAATCTTAAGTCCCAGCAAAAGATGAAGGTGTGAACCCACAGTGGAATGGACCCTTTTCTAATGAAAAATAAAAAAGGCAAAGGATTTGAGATTAATATCTCTTTTCCCTCCACTAACAAATGAAAAATGAGATGGGGTCGCGGTCATTAGCATGGTGTTATCGCAGCAGTCCAGTTATGACACAGACAACAGCAAGTAATAAAGCCTTTTTTCTGCCACCCTAGTCCCACACAGGACAAGATCCACCATGGACGTCTTCAGAACCCTCTGAGGGGCAGACTTATGAAGCCTATGAGCAGCTTTAAAAACTGCACCCATTTTGTTCTCTGGGTAATAAATCATTCTCTCTTCACTTACAGTGTAATGAACGCACCTTAGATTGAAACATCACGGTATAGAAAACAGGCTCTTATTTTCACTCTATGCTTTTTATTCCTGCAGGGAAAAAGCACGTGTAATTAAAGCTGGATTCATCTCGGGACAAACCGGTCCAGCTAAGCAGTAGAATCTGAGGTGGGTACTGGGCTCTTAATTTTCCGAGAAAGAGAAGCTTGGTGATTTTCTGTCAAATCAGCAGCACAGCAGCAGTACTCTGAATGGGGAAAAACCGTGATTCTGTGGTTCGAACACTTTATGATGAACTCTAACACGTCCATCCACTAACCGCTAATCCACAGCACTGTGGGGAGTGGTGAGCCCTGGAGCCAACCCAAGGAAACATGGTGAGAGAGGCAGGGGACACCCTGGATGTGAATGCTGTGTGGGAGAGTAGGTGATGGGAGACAGAGGTACAAGCGTGGGGGTGGTAGTCCTCAGCACCGCCAGCTTTTTCATATGCTGTGAAATACATACCCAAGCCAACATTTTCGATCCTGGGCATGATGTTACCAGGGAAAGATCAGATTCTGATACAGGGACCATCATCTAAGGGCCTTGAGTTTATGTGAAAATGAACGCAACAGCGGCAAAGCCACATTAAATCATTTAATTTAAATACGTTCACACACATCAACAGCTGTCCCACCGCAATGCTGCCACAGTGAGGAAACGGTAGACAGAGAAAACGAAGAGACACCACAGAAGAAGGTGCCAGGCAACTTCTCGGCGTTTTCTCGCGCCTGTGCTTCTGTGTCGGCTCCCTGCTGAGGAGCGATGGCGTTGCTTGTGGGCCAGCCTGTTTCCCCGAACTGAGCTCAGCTGGGCCTGTTAACCAACATATCTATCCATCCGGAGATCTCGCAGCCCACAACAGAAAGGGGATGTCCGCAGGTGCAGGCCGCTGTCCTAAGCAGGCTTTTGGCAGTCCGCTGACGTCCATCACGCAGACAGGATGGGCTCTAGCATTGAGCTATGAGCTGAACTGGGATTCGAGTGCGAAGGGCGACTTTCGGGTTTTAGAGTATGACAGAGGATGCCGTAGAGACAGATGTCTAACTCTGCTGCACAAGTTGGTCTATCCACAAACCCAATATTAATGCCTATCCTGAGCGAGTAGCCCCGGATTTGCTGGGTTTGCAGAGAGCAGCTTTATGGACCTGTCACCACGAGGGCGGGGGGGTGGGGACACGCATAATTCCTCCTCCGCGTGCTTTTCTGCCTGCCACTCAGCCGTAAGTCTTCCCAGAGTACTCACAATTCACTGGCTGAGCTGGAGGACAGCCATTTTGCCCTTAACGAGGGAAAGAGAGAAGCATGCTGAAGGCATGGATGCAGGAAGTGATGTCATGAGGCGGACGGGTATCGACTGTGACCTTCAATCACACAACGTTTAAAGATCGCCGGAAGACAGTATGACTGAACAAAAAAGACAATTACCAATGACATAACAATGAAAATGCGCCTGTTTGATATTTCTGACTGATATCAGTAAACCAAGAGGCAAAGTAACTGATTTCAAACAGAAGCAGCCAGCAGATAATAGAACAACATGAATAATAAGCATTCCAGATGAGTCTGTATGTTCTCCAAATGAAAGCAGTGGCTGCTCCTGGCACTAAGTCACTGCCCCCAAATGCGCGTAATAGGCTGAGTCACTCAGCCTCTCCAGCTGCAGCCAGCCGCTTGTCATTTCAAGCGCCGTGCCAATAAAGCTGCCTTCATTTCAGCCGCGGTAAACATCGCTGGCATGACTTACAAGCAAAATCTATTGACGCATTCAACGGCAGAAGGATCCGCCGGACAAGTAACAAAGTATTCCAAGTCTTTTCTGATATGGATACAAGCGCATCTGTAATCGGGGAGAGAAATCTCTCAGATGAGACGTATCAGGAGCTGTTTTTTAATTCCCCAGCATGATAAAACCATCAAGAGTGAAGTGATCATTTCAACACCAAGTGCTGATTGAATTCCCCATGTGAGACTCAGCTGTGACGACCCAGGCCCGCCACCCACCGAGAACCCTTTAAGGTGAACGAAGCAGGCGCTTTCCTACTCAGAGACCCACAGGAATCATGACGGTACGAAATATGCCATTTGGACCAGTCAGACAAGTGGGTTTGATTCACTAGAGTGCAAAGAGCACACAGCTGGTGAGTTTGAAATCCCAGGGGGTCGTGTTTGGCCTTTTAATGTCCGATTCCAGCGCAGTGCAGCAGCCTGTTCCTGTAGAACCTGGAATAGCTATTGTCAGACTTATGACACACATACTGCTTCTTCTCCAGAGGGAAAAACCTGTGTTTTAGGTACAAGAAAATCCTTTACATCTCAGAGAAGTACAAACCCCCATGTTTACGCCATTCATGGGCGCCTTTTCAGTGTCTTTATGACAATCCCTCTGCGATCCGACCCGGCTAAGCCAGCAGATTTTCCTTTTCACAATCTCACTCTCCTTTGTGTCAGCTTTCTGTGGCTTAGGAAGAAAATGGACCATATCCACCCCTGACAACCTTGAAAAGAAGCGGCAAATTAAAAGCCAACCACTATCCCAATGCCTCGCTCACTCCCACACCAGTTCTGGGGGACTGGGTTAAGTCCAGCGGCTGAGGCAGGTACGGTCCTCGACATAATTCAAGCAAAAACAAATGAAGCTCCTCTCTTCACTTACTGCTTCTTTCGAGCAATAAATGTCACATATAGGCACAATTTCTGACTGTACACTTCAGGTCGATACTTCACTGGGCATCTGTTCCCTAATTGGGAACTTTCCGGAAACCCCGAGTGCCCATCAGTGGGATGATGATGTAACAGCCTGGGAGTGAGCAGGATGCCGTGGCCATGTCAGGAGCGATGCGCCCTCTGACCTTCTGATGAGGGGAACATATGGTGGACTTGGCTCGCCCCGGCAGACCGGATCTCCGTGTGGACCGCGGACACCTAAAGCCAGCTCTGCCACAGTGTGGAGGCTTCTGCTTCTATAGGTGATCAGCCTGGAAGGAGCTAATGAGGGTGTCCCTCATTCAAGTTGGCCTGACAGGTGAGCCTATCACCCCACAGCTGTCCAGGCGGGTTCAGGAAAGGGCACATGCTACCCCCCTGTTTGATTTTGAACAAAAACACCAGACTTATCAAAGCTGGATAAAGCAATGGTATTTCTAGAAGAATATAAAACTAGAGGGAATTAGGTGATTAATTTCTGGACGCCTGAGGCCTGTCCCCCTCCTTGATATGTTCTTCACTCAAAGTGACTTGTTCTCCAGATCGCTATCAGTGATTTCCATCTGCTACTGTCTGTGTGGCGTGAGAAAAAGGACTTCACATGACCCTTATGGTCATTTTAGCTAAACACTAACACATAAGCAGTAAACGGAGGCACTAAGTCTTTTGTTGCTCTGGTAGATTGCTTTAGATTATTACAAGTCAGCGCCAAAAACCACGTGTTTGTACTCTGAAAGCCTGAGCTCAGTCGGGCCTCATTGAGTGTACCTCGCTGAGTGTGAACCAGCTGCGGTGTCCTCGTTTGACCTGCTGACCAGAACCAAATGAGGATAGGGCAAAGGTTTCAGAATTCCAACACTTTTTATTATAGGAAAAGAACTCACACTTTCACACTGGGACACACACACACACATGCTCTGCAAAGCGTACACATACTATTTCACTGAGACATACTGCCTAACACACAAACTGACACACACACACACACACACACACACACACACACACACACACACACACACAATACTACCATATGAAACAGTCTTCAGAGACCCTGTAGATCTCTGTTCCATATTACTTAAGTCCATTAAAAGACTTTAATAGAGGTCACTTAACTTAATTCAATTCCAGGCAATATTTCACTGAGGTTAAAAGTGGTAATTAAGTAATAATAATTTCAATAATTGTTTAAATTAAAAGATAAAAAAGGGCAGAGAGAGGTCTGTAACTTGGACGAAAGGAACCGCACTCTTACCAGAGCACATCAGCGACTCAGAATGAGATTAGGACAGCCAAGATATTGTCCGCATCGCTAGTTCTCTGCAAGCACAAATCGAGCCGTCAATGGGTTTCCCATGCCCCCCAGCGCGGCGTGGAAAGAAGCTGCAGGAATGGGGAAGGGGAAGGGGAAGGGGAAGGGAAGCCACGATTGTGTCAGCATGTCTGGGGTCCACTGTTCTTTCTTCACCTGACAAAATTAACCAAGTGGCAAAAGTTTAATTTCTGGCACGGGGTGGCAGCTTTGCACACTGTCATGTTTAATGAGTCTCATACGGTTACGTATACAATCAGTAATCACTTCTGAAAGGTGTCTAATTGACTGCGATTCTTCTCTCGTGAGACCGTCATCAACGCGGCCCCATCTGTGCCAATTTCCATAATCCATTTGGGGTCCTTGGGTTGCAAGCTGGATGTAGACCAAGCTTGTTCGGACAGGCCGCACAGCCGCAAGCAGATGGCCGGACGTTTAGTTATTGCTTCAAATTAAGAGTGGAGAGCAGATCGACCTGTCACCCCAGCCGGGGTCCAAAACATAAATCCGCGAACCGGACCTACGGACCTGCTTCTGTGCTCGAGCCGTTGATCCCATTAGTCCCTCCCAAAAACTTTTGTGCAAATAAACTAAAAAAGGTTCATATTTTCTGTGTGGGAGGATTATTTCTCACGCTCACTACTTGAAATCATCATTTGAAAGAAAATTCTACCTGTCTTATGACAGACATAGGGAAATTTATTTTTTTACTTAATAAAAATTGAAGGTGGTGCAGAAATCACCCAGGGCACGTCTGGCTACCCCGCAAATGTAGCTCAGATTAGGTAACTAATAATCATAAAATAATAATACCTGCACCTAACAAAACAGATACAAGACAGCTGTTTGTTTTCGTTTCCTTTCTCTGAGTAGATACTTCTGTCTGCTGGCAGCAGCGTGAGACATTACCATACATGGGCAAGCATACTGAAGTGCGTGTGTCCCTTTCAGAAGGGTGCTTTTAAAAATGGCACCGCTCGCAAGCAGTGAGCAGGGGGGTGGAAAGAGTTGGATAGAAAAAGGGACGGTATCACTTCATGAAAGGTGAAAACATGAGCATGAAGGGACTTGTCATCTCATGGAAAGGGTATTCATGGGGACAGTGCCTTTGTGGGGACAATATGATCTTATGGACAGTTTCATATTAAGGAACTGTGCCTTCGTGGGGATAGTGTCATCTTACGGATAATGTCTTCTAATGGACAGTGCTTTCACGGGGACAGTGTCTTCTAATGGACAGTGCTTTCACGGGGACAGTGTCTTCTAATGGACAGTGCTTTCACGGGGACAGTGTCTTCTAATGGACAGTGCCTTTGTGGAGACTGTCTTCTAATGGACAGTGCTTTCACGGGGACAGTGTCTTCTTATAAAAAGTGTCTTCTTGGGAACCATATCTTCTTGGAGACAGTGTCTTCTCCTGAGACCTAAACAGATTCCAGCTGCTTTTTATCTGGTTTGTTCCTGCTGCACCTCCCTACCATGCAGTGTGACCATGGTAACGCAGCATTTTTGAAATGGCCCTTTTCCCAACAACATTTTATAAAAATAACTGTTTTGTTTCTTTGCAGCACAGTTCTTGGGATGGGACGGATAAAATCAGTAAGCGTCAGTGACTCAGTGCTTAACTCTATCATTTTGTACCTCATTAAAGTCTAATGTGTGAAGCACAACATCGCTTAATAAACTTAGAAATCTGACCTGACCCGTGAGAGAAACTGAACTGGGCGTCATATAAAAGGATTGACATAAAAGAATCATTTTGCCCAAGTGAAAGGTTATTATTGGCTCATTTTTAACAAGTGCTCTGCTTTCTCAAAGCTCTTTGTAAATCTTTTTCTACACGCTGCAGGTTTGGTTATAGAAGCCAAATCATTGGCTTCATTTGAAATGTTTAACCCCGGAACGTCATTTATGAAACGGGCATCCCCTAAGAGGGACCAGATTTCAAATGCAAAGATATTCACTGGTTTCATGCAGACATGTAAAGGTTATCTCTGCCGTGACGAGACGCGACATGACGGAGAAACGGCCCTCTCTGGAGAACACCCTTGTGGCGATGAAGGGCACGCTCCCCGTACTGTAGAAGTTTCCGAGGAGACGTTCGGCTGTCTTCACAAAAACCACGGGATTTATATGGCAGCGGAGACAGAGTAGAACAGTCGTGGCTTTTCGGACGTGGGCGGCAGCAGATTCATTATACAATTAATAAGTGTGCAGTAGTTATACCACGGTGGCAAGAGTGAGTGCTTTTTTGTTATTTTTTTGTCAGTATTTATTCCCACTCTGCCACTGCTTCAGTGACTCAAAGATGACTCCTAATTATATTGTATTATTATGTTTAAGAACATAACCAGTCTCAAATCATTAATTTCAGTGCATGGCTGAGCCATTTGGTCTAGAGCCAAACTGCATCACACTGTATTTACACCCTAATTTGCTCTGATAAGTGCAGATGTACAGTGAAGATCCACAGTTACTGCATACACATTCCTCAGCTCCTCTCTTACAATCCTTTTTGACAACAAGGGAGAAATAGCTGCTTTCAGAATTTAATCCCATGTCAGTATTGATCTGGGATCTTTCAACCGGAACTTTCATATATGTAGATCGGTGTTGAAATGAAAAAAGCCTATCAAAGAGAAAAATTTATGTCTGAACTATTTTAGTGAACGATTAAAGAAACTTATATAAGCAACACTACACTGGTGGCTTTGACAAAACCTTCAAAACTACCCTGGAAAGGCAGGGAAAGTTTTTTTTTTTTTTAGGCTTTTCCCAATTGGTTTTAAAAGGCTGAAAACAAAGACAATACTAAGTATCAAATGATGTCTTCTCACCTTCCTAACCAATGTTTTGTGTTCGAGCTCATCCCCAGTCAGCTCTGATGAATTTTCAAGCTTTGTTTCTCATAATGTGCGCCTAAAACCACATTCATTCTTGGTCTGAAAACTGGCAACATTGATACCAGCTAAACCAGCCTACTCCAAAACTACCCAATGGGTATGAAGGAATCTCACACAAACCATATTTTGCTCCATGGGTCACAAGATGAAAACTCATAGCACTCAGTAAAATTCCCCTTTATTTCCCATGTTCTTTTTTTTGGGGGGTTTCCAGAGGTCAAGCAATTCTCCTTAGCACTCACTGTAGTAGGACACTTGTGTCGCCATGGAAAGACATCCCATAATAATGTCTTTGTTCATCACCATGCGTGCACATGGAGTTCCATGATGTACCTGAAGTCTTCGGACATTAAAACATAAAGATAGTCATTGAGAAGAGCAACGTTTTCAAGGTGATAACCTGACAATAAGGGGAGGCGGGGCCACAGCGCGTTTGGGCGGGACTGCGACCTCTGCCGCCGTCAGCGCCCCAAGGCAGCGCAGCAAATATATTCCGAGCTCCTTATTAGAAATAGCTTCTGAACTGAGAAGAAGACGAGGATTTGTGCCGCTTGTTTAAATAAAATCTCGTTAAGCAAAGACTGTTCTGTGTCTCCTAGTCAGGGTGAGGGCGGGGGGTGTTGGGGGATTGGCAGCACTGCTATGCAGGGCACGATCGTAGTAGTTAAAACCAAGTGACTGCCGGAGTGTACGGTCCCAGTGGGTCAGTCCAGGAGGAAGCGATGCCCTCTGCTGGCCATTGGTGCACGGTGGTGTGGTCGTGGAGACGAGCGACCGGGTCACCGTGACCGGGCTCCTGAACGGGGGCTACGTTGTCCTGTGCCATGTTTACAACTGTCTGGGTCATTTCCAGATCCGGTCTTTTTAATACTTACCTGATTAAATGGGAGGAACCGTAAGCGTCCTTTTTTCAACCCGTGAGTGCGGAGGAACTTGGATACGGTGAGCGCTCGCCGTGGCAGTGGGCTTGTTGAGAGCGTGATGGATGTCAGTGTTATTAATTATCCAGATCATTACCGATGGAGGAGAAATCTATCTTTACCGTTACTGCACATAGAGCCAGTCACCGGATCTGGACCTCCGACTGTCAATTTGTACTCTGAATTCTGCACATAGCGTCATGCTAACAACCCCCCCTGCAAGTAATACTATTACCTTGGTAATCCATGCCTCCTTGTGAACTTGAGGGGGAAAAAAAACAACTCTTCTATGATGAAAGTCATTTTATATCAGAATTAGCAGGTGATTGCTGCTTTAATAATCCACTTATTTATAAAGTCCTCAGTGCAGTGATTAAGCCTCAACTCCAATTTTCTAACCCATTATTTGAAACGGGAGGCCGAGCCACACAGTTCCATACCAGCTGCCTCTCCACATTCTGCCTTTTCTTTGTCTACTTTACATCCTCATCCCAACTTTTGCTTGGGGGGAGAGTTATCTAAAAACTGAAAAGCTGGGTTGTGGCTGGAGACCCCCCATCACTGCACCAGTTTGACGGTGTATTGTTTTCCAGATCATTTTGTGTTAACAGAGGGTCCCGTCCTCACTCGAGTTGCATCGCATTCCCACGTCCCCATCCTCAGTTCAGCTGTCTCACATTCCTACATCCCCGTCCTCAGTCCAGCTGCCTCACATTTTCACAGCTCCTTCCTCAGTCTAGCTGCCTCACATTCCCACATCCCCGTCCCC
>JAACJT020000002.1:22118823-22134309 GCA_009936485.2 Gymnarchus niloticus
AGCTCCTTCCTCAGTCTAGCTGCCTCACATTCCCACATCCCCGTCCCCAGTCCAGCTGCCTCATATTCCCACATCCCCGTCCCCAGTCCAGCTGCCTCATATTCCCACATCCCTGTCATCAGTTTGGCTGCCTCGCATTCCCACAACACCTTCCTCAGTCCAGCTGCCTCACATTTTCACAGCTCCTTCCTCAGTCCAGCTACCTCACATTCCCACGTCCCCATCCTCAGTTCAGCTGCCTCACATTCCCACATCCCCATCCTCAGTCCAGCTGCCTCACATTCTCACAGCTCCTTCCTCAGTCCAGCTGCCTCACATTTTCACAGCTCCTTCCTCAGTCCAGCTACCTCACATTCCCACATCCCTGTCCTCAGTTCAGCTGCCTCGCATTCCCACATCCCTGTCCTCAGTTTGGCTGCCTCGCATTCCCACAGCACCTTCCTCAGTCCAGCTGCCTCACATTTTCACAGCTCCTTCCTCAGTCCAGCTGCCTTGCATTCCCACATCCCTGTCCTCAGTCCAGCTGCCTCACATTTTCACAGCTCCTTCCTCAGTCTAGCTGCCTCACATTCCCACATCCCTGTCCTCAGTTCAGCTGCCTCACATTCCCACATCCCTGTCCTCAGTTCAGCTGCCTCGCATTCCCACATCTCTGTCCTCAGTTTGGCTGCCTCGCATTCCCACAACACCTTCCTCAGTCCAGCTGCCTCACATTTTCACAGCTCCTTCCTCAGTCTAGCTGCCTCACATTCCCACATCCCCGTCCCCAGTCCAGCTGCCTCATATTCCCACATCCCTGTCCTCAGTCTAGCTGCCTCTCATTCCCACATCTCCTTCCTCATTTCAATTGCCTTACATCCCCACAGCCTCTACCTTGTTCCAGCTTCCTTGCTTCTCCTTGACCATGAAGCTCATTCTTCCCTTGTTCATTCCCTTTTGGTGAGTAGACGACCCCGTGAATCCCATCAGAGTCCAGGCGGCTCTGTGCACGCACCCCACATGCCCCTTTTCTAAGAGAACGAGAGCTAGGCATTTTCACCCTGCCACGTGTTAGAGGAAGTGTGGCCTTCTCAGATCTAACAGCCTTTTAACAGCCTTCACGAGGTTCCCCAATGACAACAGGAACCTTTCAGGCTCCAGGACCTTTTCTAAAAGGTGGAAGGGGACTGTAATGGTGCTCGGTGCCTGCTGAGGAACACAAGTTTGCCTTAATACAGCCATCACACCAAAGGAAAATTTGGCCAAGATTCTTTAGGGAAAACGTGTGTGTGCGTGTGTGTGTGTGTGTGAGTGAGAGAGTGGCTACGATATGGGCTAGAGATCCCCACATGGAGGCAGTGGTAACATCAATCCCCCAACATTTTCCTGCATGCATGCTAATCTGACGCCATGATGCCCATTCCTTGGGCCCATTCTGCCACAAAGGATCAAGGACAGTTGAGAACATTTAGTGTCTTTTATCACATGGGATGAAATGTTTGATAATAATAATAGATCAGCATGGTAACAATGACCGTCTGACACATCCAGTAACAACAGGCAAAAGCTGACTCCATACTTAATAACCCTGAAAGCAAGGAGAAGAGGCATCTGTGGGAAGATGAACACAGAGGTTCTCATTAAGAAGCCAGTGAGAGTTTAACCCAGGCTGTGGGGGCAGATATGGAACATCGGAGGAGGGCTGGCAGAGCATGGAAAGGGCAGAGAGGGGACCATGGCTGGACAACTGGGTTGGAACATCTGCCACATATCAACTGCTACTCCCCCTGATCGGATCTTAAGTCAGGGTCAAAACTGAGTAACTTTCGGAGAGTGTGCAGGTAGAACACGCATGCTATGCTGACACACCGGCTCAAAAATACTCTGGGTTTGACTGCTTCTGCCTTTCCGTACTCATGCTGACTTGCTGGGAAAGGCCTTTACCCTGTCAAGCTATGTTAATTCAGCTGCTATTTCTATATGTTTTCTTCTCCATTTGGACTGCTGCATTCTTGAGTGGTTTTCCGAGCTAAGTTCAAAATTACTTTATTTTCCTTTGCAGATTTTATTGTTTTTCATTAAGTACTCTGTTCTTTTTGAGTCAAAGCTTACCCGACATGGTGTTTACAGCTAGCTGTCATTCTGGCTGTACATGCAGCACACCCACAGTAATATCTCGTAAATACACATTGAAGGGAACATGAACTCTGGGCCACAGCAAGAGCAAGCAGGAGATGCAAATGAACCAGTAAGTTTGTGGGGAAGAGGCGTAAGAGGGACGTGTTGATGTAAGTTGACACTCACTGTGCCTTCAGTGTGTTTGCAGGAGTGGGTTGAACACAACAGCATGCTAAAATGTCCTATGAGATATTGACGTTTCTACGGAAACCTCGTGCAGGGACTGGGATTGCTGAATCACGCATGTGGCCTGGTGTCGGCCTGTTGGGGCACATCAGTGGCAGCCAGCTCTGCAATTCACCCACCGCTGAAGTGTTACCACAGTGACTGCCCCACCCCACCTTTCAAACTGCTGTGTGTCTATCTGAACCCCTACTCCATGGACTGTCCCTGGAGAATGACTTCCCTTTCAGGAACTGAGCCATTGCACTAGTGGATAACAGGCGGGCGGTGTTATTTTTAAAGCCAGCTCTGGGTGAATGCCACCCTAACCCTATAAAGATCTTAATAAGCAGGACAAACCCAGACACTCTGTTATCCAAGCTGAACTGCAGAGATTTAACGGGTCGATGTGCCCCACAGAGACTACCCCCAATTCATAAAAGGGTTTTTCTGTCCCAGGGTACACTAAGTATCTGAGACGCCTTAATCCTTTGGGATGTGGGCCTCCTCAAGAGCTACTAACCAGATCACCTTGAGAAATATCGCCCGTTATGGAGGAACCCTCATTTAGCTCTGGTAACACTACACTCTGGCCAATTCTCTTCTGCAGAGGATTTAAAGGAGACCTCATACTTTTCTATGCATTCTTCATTTCCGTTGCATTTTCAGCCTGATTTCTGCAGAGGATGCACCCAGCTGATATAAACAATTTAAATAAATGCCATTTAGGAGATCCCCTTTAATACTCATAAGTGATTATGATTATTATACCTTTGGAGCAGAGGAAATAAACAGGCCATTATGAGGCATGGTATTTTTGGTATCCTCAGCCCACCACATGGACAATCCAACTGTCCTTAACAGGCTTAATGTACGGAAATGTTTAAATGAGGATGACATGGGAATCTGTTGGCCCCGCAGTGCGATAAAGCAGAAGGCCTTTCTGAGCCGTGTTTGTGCCTGTGTGGTCAGTTGATGCCTGGCCATTCTTCTTTCTATCCAACTTTATTAACCTGTTGCACTCCCAGGGCACATGAATTTTGTCACTCGGCAGCGCAATCCATTTTGACAATGTTCCCGCCAGCAAAATTAAATATTCAAGCCAGAGTTTTTTTTTATGCCCCAGAACTCCTCCGGGTCCTAAACTCTGCTCTTGTATCACTTTCCATAAAGCCTCTGTCATGGTCAATAAATGTGAAGGAGTTAAAAACAAACAAACAAAAAAAAACTTCTAATGGCTTCTGTCTGTTGAGTAAATATTTATCATTATAATTATTATGCTTAGGTTTTATCCAGAGGTGTTTATAATTTACACATTTACCAGGAAAATTATACTGCTCATGTATTTGCACAGCAAAATTCTGCAACACAATGCCTGAGAAGGAGCGCCCTCAGCAGAGGTACTGCAACAAAGTGACGCCTGTGAGATCAGGACAGCCTTGAGGTTATGAGACTGTGTCCTTTGGCACACTGCTCTCTCCATGTGGCAGAACTTTCAGCAGGCCACTGTGTGACAAGACAACTTCCTAACCCAAATTTTGCATATATTGCTACTTAGTGTTATGTAATAGACAGGGACGAGTCAATTTATTTGACTTAAAAAAACTGCCTGACATTTAAAATTGAAAGTAGCTCCTTAAACTGACTCTGCAATAAAGGTCAAAAGTAGATTTCTTCATGCTGAACAAGCAGAGAAATTAGCAAGGAGATGCATTTCGAAGAAATCATGGACTGTCTCATCCCAGCGTTCACTTTAAAGCACATCTCATCTTCAAAAACACCTCTCACAACTTCCAAACATCCCTAAACCTACACATTCCAAACATTCCTCACTCTATCCATATCCTCTTTGTCTTTCTAACACTCCTCATACCTTCCAAACCCTTCTTGTCTTTCAAACCCTCGTTATGTCTTCCAAGCTCTTCTGGTCTCTGTTTCCCCACAGCAACATGGACTGCCTTGCAGCATCTATTACCATGACAAATGAGCGGGGGCTCCAAACTGTGGCTGAATGCCTCTGCAGAAAGCTAGCCGACCCCCCTTGCGTGGCTTCAGCAAAGACTAATGACCCACTGTTTCCCCAGAATGGATTCACTGCTGTCTGGGTTAAGAATAAACAACATTTTGTATTAAAACACCAATTAGAAGGGTGAAAAGGCATCTCTACAGAAGGCATCCTTCCTGTGCCACTCGCCACCCTGCTGTGAAACAATTTCTCTTCACTGCCTACATCCTACACTTCAGTAGGGCTCCTACGATTGTTCTCCGAACCCATTGCTCCAAGGGAGAGGTTCTATAAGCTGGGTCGAGAGCAAAAATATACAGAAATATAGTTTTGTTCAGAACAGGGATTTCAGTGCCCAGACATTGTATTTACACTTAAATAAACCATCCATTTTAACTAAGGCAATTTATCTTTTCACATTGTACTGCTAGCTTTTGGGAACTGTTGGTTCTACTTCACGATGGCCAGATTTCAGGAGGTAATACATTGGGCCCAAGATGCTCAGGAGAGTAAGGACAGTGTCAGGCCAGTGTAAGTGTTTGTGTTTACTCTGGTCGGGAGCAGTGTGAGTCACAGTGTTGCGGGGGTAACGAGCATGCCGACGTGCCAGTGAGTCACAGCCCATTCCCGCCACTCCAGATGACACAGTCCTTCGCTGTAGTGTAGCAGGGTGCTTTAAGACCCTGCATTATGTGCACGCATCTCCCTCAACACTCCGGCACAAGGACATCCATGTGATCAGGAAGCGTGAATCACCGCAGCATTGCATTGCTGCGGACTCTCGGACGCAATAATATTAGTGTCGGAAATTGGCTTGGCTGACTGTACTTCCATTGTGATGAAATGCCTGGACCCAACCTCATACTAAAGCCTGGGCTCCTGTATGTGAAGGGAAACCAGCCCCTCTGATTCTTACATAAATCTCATACATTTACTGTCCTTTTGTCACCAATGAACTTTGGATATACTACGCCCAGTATATTATGACCATACATATACAATAAGAATATAGTAAAACCAGATACAATACATATATATATAATAAATACCAATAATATATTCTAGGAGGATATAGTGTGTGTAAACATGCTTGGTCACGTGTGTGCGTGTAATGGACTGACATGTTTCCTTTACATTTCCCTAAAAAAATACTTTTTTTTGTGTATTTCTCTATGCCTATATCCCGCTCAATCCCTATAGGCACCAAGCTCATCATGATCTTGTATATGAGGGGCAGGCACTCAACCCACTTATCTCAGGTAAATTTAATAGCAGCAAGTTTGTCTTGTTGACGCTGAGCAGATTTTGTATCTCTATTATCAAAGCAAATGACTCTAGACAGAATATAAAAAATCTGGAGTGACATCATAGCATGAAAAATTATCCACCCAGACTGGACATGTCATATATTATTGGTGGCCTCATTTCTTGACCAGTAGAACCTACTCAGAATTACCAGAGCTATGTATACTAGTGGGTCTGTCCAGTCCACCCCCCTCCATCTATTGCTGTAGATATATCTTCCCTCTCAGTTGGTCATTTCCAGCAGTGTCCTCTGAATTTTTTGTGGGAAAAAAAAGGTCAAAAGTGGACTTCACATCTTCAACATGGGATGCTGAATATCTTGTTGGTCCTGAGGTCATCTTGATAATATTTTTCAGCTGACACTACGGTGTATTTCAGGAATAGATGAAGAGTGTAATAAATTCCCATTTGTTGACTAGAAAGCAACTTGATGAAGGCTCTCTTCCTCATCAGCTGATTAATCTGTATCAGTTGCTCCCTGGTCTGGATCATAGTCAATGTTGCCTTTGTTTCAGTCACTTCCTCTTCCACGTCTCCTGACTCAGTACGGGCCACACTGATTTGTTTCAAAGTCATCAAAAGCCTCATAAGCAGTAAAAACCATTTGATCACTGTGCCTCTCTGAAATAAAATGTCAGGAATCCCCCAAAATTCAATATTTATACCTCAGAGTGTGTTTGTCAAAAAGGTGTGTTTTCTGTGGATCCTGCAGTGTGTGTCTGTGTTTTTCAGTCTCTCCTAATAATTTTCTATGACTGATCATATCTGACTAAGAACATCACGTATACAAACTTTGAAAGAAGTTAACCGAATTAACAACTTTCTATCATTAAATTCATGTATTTGGATGTTTGCTCTGCAGGATGTAATGATGTCTTATGGCAATCGGATAACAGAAACAATATATATGACAAACTGTAAATTGGTGAAATTTGACCGGAACACAACCGGAGGTTAAGACCCATTAGATGTAATCAGTCACTCATTTAGCCTATATGATTACATTCATACAGTATAAATTGGTATTATACACTTCAAACAGCAGGACACAGTGGCGCCCCATTTGAAAACTGCTTACGATACAAATCTGCAGACAGAACCAAAATATTCCAATGGCAAACGAGGCATGCTGGACATCCAGACACGGGACCTGCCTTTCAGGAACAGGGACTCTGGGACTGCAAAGGTCCGGGCTTCCTGCGAGGATGCAAGACGTCTGGCTGCATATGGAGCGGCTGAAGCCGATGGGATGGGAAGCTGAGGTTGACAGCATGGTAGTGCTCATTGGCCCCGTCGTTAGCAGGGATATGGACTTTAAATCAACTGTAATGGGCTGTTTTAGAGCTGCAAGGCAGTCATCAGGTCCAGGGTGTCATCAGCCACGCGATGTCGACGCTATAATTAGATAGTATTGATCAGCTTGTTACCCATGGGGAGAGCACTATGGATAATGCTAATGATCTGCTATTGCTTATGCCATAATTTTCCCATCCATCAATGGGTTCAGAGGATGCTCCTACTCTTTATTAATGCTGTCTTTAAGAGAATTGGGTCCCTGGTACTTTTGCACCCTCTGAATTTTAAAGGCACAAGAAGTAGCAATGGGACAAATGAAGCTTCAAAACCCGTGGTGGGTGGGAGTGTCCTGAACTACCAGTTTTAAAGCCTCATTTAGTGCCAGCATTGATTGGTTAGTTCAAGATAGTCCCAAACATCTCAGGTTTTGAAGCCTCATTTGTCTTATGACTAAGGAAGAGTGGTGGATCCCTTCTCCCCCTAGCCCAGGTCTGCATTAGGCAGGCAGGGCCTACAAACAACAAAGTTTTGCCTCATAGGTAGATGCCACTGTACTCCACAGAAAGAGAAACTGTAGATCAGGATTTGATACACGCTGGAGAATAAGCCTTAACCTCGATCTGTAACCCTAAGGATACTTAACCGTATGGACCATCAGTGTTAAAAACACAATGGGTGCAATCCCTGCATCTCCCGTGAAGAGGACGCCAAATGCATGGGGAATTCCACAAAGCCACATCCCAAAACAAGTATCCACAGAACCCAGCACTCCCAGCTTACAAAATGATGACTGCTGCCAAGGTTTCCCGGTAATGGAGCAGGTTTTACAGACGACAGCCAATGGCGTGTTTTCCAGTCACGCTTCAGATCTTCCGAGTCAGTGCCTGGAAGCTTCCGACCATGCTCCGTCCTCTGATAATAACGGGGTTCATAGACCGGTAGGTCTTGGAATAATGAATTTGGCTTGTTCTGGGGAGGAGTCATTGACTTTTAATGCTAGGCTAACTGGAACCATTACTATAAATGAGAAATTTCTTTTTTTCATCACCAGCCATGAAACGTATGGCACTTTGTTAAGTCTGAGTTCCATACCCCGTGTCAAGTTGCTGGACTGTGGCGGCAATAAGAACCAAAAAGTCAATTTGAACTTCATCGATGTCAAACGATAACTTCCTCCCAGCTCCCTCTCCAGTAAGCAGCTATAAAGCGCACCTTGCATGCTGAGGCCGCTTTCCAGAGCCATCCGTCTTCAGTCCCACCCCAGTGCCGTAACAAGGTTTTCACATAACACCCAGGCACAGGGCTCACTGACTTAGCGCCCCCAATCCGCCTCAGGCTATCGCCAGGGATTAGTGGGTGGGAGCAAGAAGGCCCACTGCCTCGAATGATGGAAGGGATGGGCCTTCTTGGGGATCCCAAGCTTTGTGAGAGGTCTCCAAATCAGTGCTGCAACATAGAGGACGGCACACCTTGGCAGACTAGAGAGCACCTCCAAGCACCTCGTGGGCAGTGGGGCAGTGCCACCTGGGTGCTGAGTTATTAAAGTGTGGGGGCATTGCAGCTTGGGCTGTCCCAGGTGAGTGTGTTTATCACCTGGCGGCACAGCAGAAGCAAGCAGGAGATGGCGTCACCTCCTGACAGGCCCATATATCCTTCGGTCCTTCTGCCTGACTCGGAGACAGGGGTGTGTCCAAACGGAGGCCCTCCAGCAGGAGGCAACCCACAAAACTGCTCCACCTCAATGAATGCTAACACCCATTAGCATCCCTTTCATTTTCTCTGCTACCTCTGATACCGTTTTTTATGCGGACAACCTGTCAACGTCACCACTTGGTAATTACTCCTGTGTGCATGTCAACTTATAACAACTTTTACAAAAGCTGGTACAGGATCTCATAAGACAGCAATCTTTGCGCATATATCCCTGCTTCATAACTGCTGCCTCCACGTTTATAGGACCTAATTTTCATAGAGTTTTAGAGCGTAAAATAATATATGTGCAATTACCTTGATCTGTTTTATAAAAGTAAACAAACACAGTGAAACCAAAAAAAAGGGGGGCAGGCTCCCAGTGCACAAAATATAAACAATGTTAAAGCAGAGCATGCACAACTATGAAAAATTTAGGATACTACTGGGAAAGCAATCACACAGATGGATTAACGAGATAGCAGGACTAATGTGCTCTTCAGACACGTCCGATGCTCCCTACTCAGATTGTACGCACCTTTGCCTCCACCTCTCTGAAATGTCCAGATGGTACGGTCCGCGGGGTTTACAGATGGTGTATTCACAGCTATTTATCTCGCTTTATCTACAGGCCATTTGAAGACATCAGGCATAACGGTGGGACACTAATCAAATAATTAAGCCGTGACTTTGCGTGTCCTGGCTTATGTGATTCTCGTGAAATCGGCCCAACGTCCCGTGTTTTTTAAAGGCTCCAGTCTGATTTTTGTGACATGAGTCGACAGTGCATCATATATTGGGAATCTTTATACAGATTAAATTGTTTGTACATACATACTGAAGCAGGTTCAGCACCCAGCATAATCTCAGATCTCTGATCTGACCTCTCACTTTCATAAACACCAAGAACAACAAATAAAGTCTGTAGCTTGTAGCACTGTGGGCCAAGACAAAGCTTCAGAGGGTGTCATCGTGAAGGCCATGGTGGGGGGCAAACGTATCTTTAGCCCACTGCAATGCTGGCTGATTGGAACGCAGAGACGCATCACGACATTCCCATGGAGTTGATTGCTCACCTCACCTCTTGCCGAGTCTGGAATTGGTGGTAAATTTAGCAATGGTGCAATGTTTTTTTTAACCTCGGAGCACATCTGAAATATGTATTGGTGGGCCATGGAGGGGAGCTGGCCTTGTTTTCTCTGCTGATGGCCGGCTCTGTGCTAGAAACCCACCCCCACAGCAGTGTGCGTGACCCATGAAAGCTTTCTAGTGGAGTTACATCGCAGAATGAGATTGGGGAACTCTGGCAGGCGTTTTGGGATTGGAAAGGGTTTCCGTGGCTACAAGGGAGAGGGGTCACGGCGGGGCAGGTCAGAGGCTGACTTCAGTGTGTGTTCTTGGGGCGAAACCTGTTTACTCACTAAGTAGTCCCCTCTCTTGCCAGACCGCGTTTGTGATGGGGGCGCTATTGACCTTCAGGGATTCATCATGATGATGACGCTGTGATGTGACTGTCCCCTCAACTTTACTGAGCCATGCTTCAGGGTCTGTGTCTTCATCTGTTCAACAATCACCCAATTCAGGAGACAAACATCGTTTGAAGATTATAATCCCACAAACCGACACTGGCCCTTGGCGACTAGCGGATCAGAGCCTTTACCAAGCTGAAGAGATCTCACTATCTCAATCATGGTCTGATTGTAGTAATTCTGTACTCTGTGTGTGTGTGTGTGTGTGTAAATGGATTTCAGTTAATCCCACCCCACTGACTCAGGGTCAGACTGGGCTGGACAGGATTCCCGTTGTTGGGGGGAAGGTAGCCCAGAAACCAGAGGAAATATTACGAGAAGTAGAATAAGAGAGAACGAGAGCATCCATGTGAGCTGACAAACATCTCACAGTGGGACTGCAGCACACCACTACCCAGAAATCACTCGCCACCTCTGTCAGACATACCATAATATGATGGCCATAAGAAAACCTTCCAGAACAATTTCCTACTGCCGAAACTGTCCCCGTGTGATGAAAGTGTGGAAATGGTTATCTTTGGCCGGGGGATTGCAGGGACTGAGCAGCCACCCACTTTTGGTCAAGTTAGTCAGGAGATGGAGGCGGAGGCATGCTCATTTGAAAAGCTGACACAGGAAGTTGAGTGTCAGCTTCTGTGACGTGAAGCAAACTTCTTTTCTGGTTAATAGCAACCCTCCTGGATCTTCACTCCAGGCGTTAAACAGCTCAGCACAATGTGAATGTAGCAGATGTGCAGCTTATTCCATTGACTTCTCATGGTCCAGCAGACCATACTGTAACAATCCACCATATTCAGAGACATGGGTATGGCCTACCTGTGACTTTGAGCTCCGTGGTGCGCCTCACCACCCTGCTGCCATACTGGAGCTCACAGGTGTAGTTCCCACCGTCGTCTTCCTGCACCTCGGGGATCCACAGGTGGGTGGTGTTCACCATGATAGTGCTCCTCCATTGTTTCTTCTGACACTCCTGAAAGTACAGGGCTCATATGTAAGGCGCCTGGCAGTCTAGCTTCTAACTGCCTGAGATTCAAAGCCAAAAGTTCCCGAGGGACACACTGTTTTACTTAAGGATGTGGTTTGGCTGCCTTTTCAGTAAGATGTTTAAGTAGGTATATGTGTTTCTTTTAAGTCATAATATTTGCCCTGGATACAACTATTTGAACCCGTAATAAATAGAGAATAAAGTAAACAACCCAGAGGGCCTCAGGACTCTCACTGGTAGATCCAGCTCTAAATTTTCTACCTCACGCCATCAGGACGCTCTTGAAGAGTCCTCTCAGGCCCCAGCGAAGGTTACCTTGTACCAGGTAATCTTGGGCTGCTTGTATGGGGCCAGGTAGTCCTCAATGTCCGGGCAGGTGATCATCTTGCTCTTGGTTATCTCAGCCTTCTCCAGGTGGCGGATACGGTTGCTGAAGCACAGCCCTTCCTCGCTCTCTTCCACAGTCAAGGACATGGACACCTTCATGCAGTACGTGGAGTTCCTGGGAGAACACAAGAGGATTGGTGATCCTGAGCCTCTCCTCCATCAGCTGCGATTGCACACAAAGCAAATATTGATTCCTCCTCTCTCGCCTTTTTCGAGAATCCATAGGATTCATCTCCCAGCAAATGTTGCAGTCACTTAAACATGGGACCTCGAGATGTGTCTCTTGTGCCGCACTTCTTAAGTCAGCATAACTTGAGGGCTGACACCACTGGTGATCTGAGCATTCCATTTAAATAACAGGGACTTTAATGAGGCCTGACACGACCATAAGTGGAGACGGGTAGGAGCCCATGTGGCTTCACAGGTCACCCCGTCAGATTGTCACTGCCTCGGGCTCTCTCTGTGCCCATGATGGCCAGTGCAGCCCCACCATCCGCCCAGGTCAGGAGAGAGGGGCAGGAAATGGTCGACCATGTGACTTCAACTCATGGATGACTTATGTCATCTCTCACCTGCTGAGACATAAACCTCAGCTCGGTCAAATACCACAAAAAGTTTGGTGGCTTTAGAATTGACCCACAATGCACTGCTCTCTCCACACCATTGGTGGGTATGGTTCAGATGTTATTTTGTCTGGTTTATTATCGTGATTAAAAAAACAACACAGTGAATGGAGTGAACAGATGCTGCAGTCATTCAGGACAAATGAGTAGGATATTCCCAATGATCTCTTTCTGACAAAGAGAAGGAGTAATCACACTCTTCAAGCATTGTGCAATTCTGATTTATTTTTACATCATTAATGATTCATTGATTTCCCCTGCAATTATTCTCAAACGAACAACTTGAGCAACACCTCTCTGATTAAATTATATGCTTAATAAAGAAAGAATTCAATCTGCTCTAGTTCATTTTCACACTAGTTTAACAAAGTCTCAAAAGGCAATTTAGAAAAAAACATGTTTGTTTTAAAATGGCTTTGTCTTTGTCTTCTCAGAAAGCTCGGGGCAGCATTCATGACCCGCTCATGACCATTCATGACCACCACACTGGGAGTAGACCTATGGGGTGACATGACGCACTGCTTGGGAGTCAAGGTTGTATCTTTTGACTAGATCATGCAAGACCGTAAAGGTTCCAGGGTTTTTATCCCCTCAAGATAAACAGCATTGCGTTGACCTTATTTGTGAAGATGATCTATAAATTTCTCTGGCAAATCAACGAAGGAATAAATGGACCCAATTCGAGATGTGAACCCAAAACTCAGTTTAAAGTAAAATGATTCATCCACAAATCATGAACCTTATTCTTTCAGCTCAGTCAATGCATCTGATGGAAAAGTGGTCGCTGCAGACTGAAGGCAACATGGTGGGCAAACATTTAAGAGTGATGATCAAAGAGTAGCCAGGACCTTTGGCACTAATATGGAGCTACTTTGAGACACATTAGTGGTGAACATAATCAATTTTGATAGCATCTTTAGGTGAGTAATTTAGAACAGAGCGGCACCATGAGGGGACCTTCAAATGAGATGACAGTGCTTCAGAGGGTCTATACATCACACGTCCCACCCAATAAAATGAATTTCAGCTGCTCGGTTGTAAATCAATATTAAACATACATTTACATTGATGTGCAGTATTGGTCCTGACACTGGTTCCAAAACTGCCAGACATTATTGATGACGTGTGAGTCCTCATGGAACCTCAACATCTGACTTTGTTTCTAAGCACAACTTTAACCCAAAATTTCCACAGGGGATCCAAGCCCAGGCAATCGCTCTGACTCGGCTGCTCACGAGTTTGAAAAATGACATTGTATGCTCTTTGAACTTAATAAAGGAGCTTCATAAAGACAGATTTCAGAAGGGGAACTTTTAACATTCAGTGGTTTGAAACAAAATCCAGGCCAATTCCATTGATCAAAATAGCATGAAAAAAATATTATTTCCACAGTTTCTCTGTGATTTATCGTTTGGTCAAATGCATTTCTTCTTAAGTTTAATAGAAATAATAAAAAAGCATACATAGCATTTACTGTGAGATGCATTTTTGGGGAATGTGTCCAACTCTCTATGGTTCTCAGACAAACATGAATGAACAAATGTAATGGTAATTTAATGTAAATCCAAAATGATTTCAAAAATCATCCCATGTCCAATTACATTCAACTTTTCATGGTAGAGCAATATACGCATTTCATGGGAGACTGCGAGTTCAAATGTTCCTTTTGAACATCACGCTCCAAAGCCCAGTGATGCTACTATGAGCTTTGGCTCCCTGGGGAACTGCAGCCAAAGCTGGGCTCTGTTCATCAGGGAACATGAACAAAGTGTGATCGTCGGTTCACCAGGGAAGATCAAAAAAGTGTGATCATCACTTCATCAGGGAACATCAACAAATTGTGATTGTTGGTTCACCAGGGAACATCAACAAATTGTGATCGTCACTTCATCAGGGAACATCAACAAATTGTGATCGTTGCTTTACCAGGGAACATCAACAGAGTCTGATCCATTGCTGCTATACTTTCCTGCAATCCTTGTTTCTTCAAAGTGTGTCTTTACTGAGAAGTTCCTTCTCTGGGGGGATGGGATATTTTGATGCATTATTTTATGTTACTTAATTTAGCCAGCCTGTAATTCCTGACTTTCAGAACCAAGGTGTACTCTGTGTTCTTAAATCACATCTGTGTCAAAGAGAATTGCCCCCAAAATGGTTTTAGGCTTGATTTCCTCATCTGCAAATGATTTCCTGTGTACTGAAAGGATACTGTATCACATAAAACTTCCTGATTTCTGAATGATACACCCCCTGACGTGAGTTAGATGCTTCCTTTGATATAAAAAGGAACCTGAGGTTTTGATATAAAACCTGAAAGTTTGAAAGAGTAACATGCACACACCTGCAGTGTTCTTGACCTCTGTTTGAATTTCTGCCTGTTATCTGCCTGTTGATGTAATCAGATTCTTAAAAAATTCCAAATCTGAAGTATATAGAGGATGAGGTTCAACACAAAGCAGTCAAATTTGGATAAAGCTACCCATTGACATAAAGTTTTGCTGAGGTTGGGCATCACATTTACTAAGACAAGTTATTTGAACATATCAGACTAACTCTGATGGCCTTCTCTGGATCTGAGTCTGAGGTGTCCCCTCGTTTTAGTGTAAAGGCTCTCCAGTTGATCGCAATAAAGCATTTGTTAATTCAACGTCCACTCACGTGATGACAGTAAAAGCAATGATGGCTGCATCTTAAGCTCAAGGTCAGCTGAGAACTGTGGATACAGCTTCAGTGATTCAGCCCTTCAGGCTAACATGGAGAGCAGCAAAGACTTCTGGGAGACACTGATGTTGGAGACTCTTAACGGCTGCATTATTGGCACTAATAGTGAAGGTTTATGAGACAAATGGAAGTGAGATTTGTGTACAAATGAGACTCAATAAGAAGACAAGAACACCCCCTACCACCAGTGATTAGGATGACTACGACAGAACCTTCTGTCAGACATGCAAGTTAAACCTATATTTACTGGGTAAGCCGCCACACCTTTTTCAACCTGGAGAGGCGCTGGCCATCTCTATTTGCAACATTTATAAAACTGAAAAATCAAATAAGCCATGTGCTTTCTTTCTATTTCTAATGGGCAATTCTTGGTCTGTTATGCAGTGTTAATCATTTTTTCATTGGTAACTTTGTCAGCTACCATCGGGTTAAACCAGACTGATTGACAGGGCATGGTAATCCCACTCACCACGGCTGACATATCCTTATTTCTTCCCTAACTATTCTTATGTTTTGATAAGAGAGTGGGATTAGATGGGGGGGGGGGGGGGGGGTGGGGTGTTGCTGTATTCCCCCTTGTTTTTCTTTTCTTTCTTTTCACTTCTACCAATCTAAAACAAAAAAAAA